>JABUQX010108661.1:0-14828 GCA_015478945.1 Trachelipus rathkii | reverse complement strand
GTCGTCATGTCATATAGCGCACATGGCGCAAGCGTGATATCATGACAGCGAGAGAGATCGGGGAGAGGGTATGATGATACTAGTGGAAAGAGCAGTGTGTGAGGATTAAGAGATGGAAGTAGTAGATGAAAGTCCGTTGCACATATCAACCGTGCCAAGTACGCACTACGCCATCGCAAATCAGAGAGTGCGCGTGGCCATTCATTTCTACTTCTTGCTTTATGCTTAGGCGGCTTAGTGGCACACAATGTAGCTTCGTGCTTCGATATCGACCTCACCATTAGCCCAAGCACAGTCCGTATGCTGCACGTCCGCGCTACCTGTCAACGATCTTCGTATCTCTTCTCACCGTTGCGTCAGTCGGCTACCTATCAAGCAGGTTAATGGAGTCATGCCTGACTTGTAGATAGTTACTCTGTGGCTCTGGCAATTGTACTGCCAATCTCCCCTACACTAATGTGGGGTGACAGGAGCAGGATCGACTCGCGCCGTATTAATTGCATTAAGCAGACTACGCTCGACTGACTACCTCTCATACATAGATTCACCCTGCATATGCCAGCAAACGTAATAACAGCTACCAGATAAGTGGCTAATCCCGCGTTCCAATCTCCTTTGTGTTAGCGATTTCTTCTGCGCATTGTCGCTATCTCATCAATACTGGATCTTTCGTCTTGTTTATCCCGGTTCTTCTTGCAGAAGACCCGTGCCGCAAGAAACCTTTAAGGAGCGTCCTAAACAGGCCGCTAACTGTCCTCATTCACACTGTATGGTTTCAAGACAACTTCATCTCACGCCTTGCCTTCCGCATTATAATACTTCTTATGTAACTTACACTCATAACACGCTTAATTCGATTATGAGACTGCAGTTCTCCTGGCTTCCTGAATCCGTGCGCAACTCATCTTCCATTACTGGTATCCATCTTCCATCTGGTAACAACCCGTTCCCCCCCCCGAATCCCATCTGTCTTCCGAATTTCCAGATCTATCTCTCCCATCTCTGGACCTTCCCGGAGGTAACACATAATGTTCGTTCACCACATAGAGACGAATGTGAGACCTACTTTCTCTCACGCACTTCGTCTTGCCCCTGACAAACTTCAAGTTGCTAAGCTGGAGTTTAACACTCTGCTTCAACAAGGCATCCTACGTCCTTCCAACTGACTACGCCTCCCTTTTTCACCTTGTGCTCAAAGCCCAATGGTGACTACTCGCTCCCACATGGCGGGATTATAGATGGCCTTTGATGTCATCACTTGTTCCAGGATCGGAACCCTGTTCTCCACATACAGGATTCACTGCAATTAATGTTTGGATGTACATGTTTTTCTAAAATAGGTCTGTGAAAGCTTTCTACAGATTCCAGTCCAGCCCTGCTGACACTCCGTAGCGCGGTTTTGTTAGTGAACCTCCCGCCTTTGGACCCACTTTTTAAAGGTCTATCCATACTATTTTTTCCCCCGTACGTTGCGCAATCGTTCAACGTTTTAATCGAAATTCCGCATCCTCCCGTTTGCCGCTCGTATCCGCTGACGATGACAATGCTCATCCGCTAGCCCTCTCCACGGAAGAGCACCTTTCTCATCTCCGCCAAGTGTTCACAAGGTTAGTCGATTATGGCATACGTGTCAATACTTTGAAATGTGCGTTCGGAGTTTCTTCATTAACTTCCCTTGGTCACACTATCTCTTTCGAGGGTGTCCGCCCCCTCGATGACCGTGTTTCTGCCATCCGTTCTTTTCCCATGCCTACGAAACAGCGTCAACTCCGAAGATTTCTGGGCATGGTAAACTTTTACTATGGATTCATCCCTTCGGCGGCAGATATTCTCCGCCCCCTCAATTCTCTTCTCAAACCTCCTAGAAAGGGTTCCTCGGCCTCTGTCACCATCGACTGGACCGACGAGGCCCGCCACGCCTTCACCTCAATCAAAGAAACCCTGGCTTCTTCCATCCTCCTCGTTTTTACCTCAACTTTCGCACCAACTCGGATTCATACCGACACTTCGGATTATGCAGTGGATGTTGTCCTGCAACAGTTTTAGAAGATGAATGGCGGCCCTTGGCATTCTTTTCCAAGAAGTTTCAGCCTACTGAGGTACGGTACAATGCTTTTGGAAGGGAATTGCTGGCCATTTACCTCGCTATCAAACATTTCCGCTATTTTTGTCGAAGGTCGAGAATTTCATGTTCTTGCCCACGACTCATGCCATCACTGCCTCTACAGTTAAGCAGTCCCCTCGTGAGGCCAGTCACCTTGAATTTATCGCTCAATTCCCTACCGATTTTTGCCACGTCAAGGGTGCTGAGGACATCCCTGCTGATACCCTTTCTCGCATTAATGCCATATCTCCTCTTCCTTCTCTCAACTACGAAGAGATGTTCTGCTTACAGCAGCTGGAAGAATTTACTTTCCCAGTTAACTCCACCTTTGACATCCAGAGTGTAGAAGTGTTCGGTTTCCCCTTCCCACTTTTATGTGATATGTCTTCTCTTTTGCCCCACTCTGTTGTACCAACTCCAATGCGTCGCCTTGTCTTTAACACCATTCACAACGTTTTGCATCCAGGTATTAAAGGCTCACAAGTTAATGGTCGCAAACATTTTGTTGGCCATCCTTTCTCGGCAGGACGTTAAGATTTTCGACTAAACAGTGCGCTTAGTTGCCGACGTTCGAAAGTCCACAGGCATACTAACGCTCCTATGAGCAATTTCTTCTCTAGTCAAGACGCTTCGACCAGTTCCACAATAGACTTAGTTGGTGCCGCTCTATCGTTTCTTACAACAGCTTACTCCACATTCTTACCTGCATGCGACGGCGTACACCCCTGGGTCGAAGCCCATCCTGGAGAGACACAGCAAGTGAAACCATCACCCAGACCTTTAACTGTTCAAACGCTGGATTGCCAGGTTTGGTACTGAGCCTTCCACGGTCTCAAAAGGAGAAAGGCAAGACACGTTTGAATCCTACCCGTTGTGGAAAGACCTCATGTTCTCATGCGGTTCTAAACGCCTTCGCGTCATGTAGTTATCACGAATTCACCCTCATGGCCTCAAGGAATGATAGAGCGTTTTCCACCGGCTAAGCTTAAAGCTTCTGTGATGGCACCATTAGTAACCGCAGAAAATGTGGTCAGCAGATTTCCCCTTGTCCTTCTTGGGTATTCGCGACTTCTCACAAAAAGGACTTGCAATGTTCATTCTCGCTGAACTAGTGTAAACGGTTCATAAGATATCATTTTTCTCCGCTTCATCCTTTCTTCTCCACTTCCTTTCGTATCACCAACACCTTCCCGCCTCCTTCGTCGTAAGCTGAATCTTGAAGCCTTCCCTACCGTCGTCAGACTAAGTCGTGCTACTTAATTTCCGCGTCCAACCTGTGATTCCGTGTTCACACGTTCTGGTTCGTACGACTCACATGCGCGGTCCACTTTTCAGGCCCGATCGACCGGTCCCTTCCGTGGTGTTTGCAAGAAGCGGTCTCGGCGCAAAGAGTTCTTTTGCCCTTTGCAGAAAGGATCCAAAGTGGAAAACATTTCCATTGATAGGATCAAGCCAGCCTCCCTGGATGCTGATTCCCACTTGTTCTTGACCTAGGTCCCACCACCTACGCCATCCTTCTGTTTCCTTTTTGCTCTACTCGTTCAGTACTGATTTACTAACTGCTACTTTAAAAAAAATCTTAGAGTGCTAATGCTATCTTAGCTTTGTTGATTTTTTTTATTTTGCAACTTCATCGGTGTTTGTAGATTCTTGAACTTAGTAATGGATATAAATCACAGATTTCATGTTAGCCTAAAACATTTAAAGATATTTGATAGCAAATTCAGTTTCAAGTTCACCTTATAGTCTTTATTTATACGTCTTTCTTTACCTAACCCTTCTTCCATTTTTTTTGTTTCAAATAGGTATAATGAATTTAAGAAAGGATGAATGTGCTATGATCCGCATTAATTCACCACATAGCCTACGTTTTCTTAATTATATGCAAGCCTTTACTGCGCTGGGTTACAATTTTTAATATAAAATTAAATTCTTTTTCGGTTGGCTCTTTCCTTATGCCCCGAGTCTCCCGCCTTTTCAAGCTCACTACTTTCAGATCTTTGATCAATGCAGCTTGTGTCCTGTTCTGCGCTCTTATTTTCTCGTCTCGCCTCTGACGTCTTTATCCAGTTTGTAACTTGTGTTTCAACGGTGTTTTGTATCCTACTTGTGAAAGTGCCTTTTCCTTGTTATAAGCGGTGGGTGAGTCTTGGTGGTTTTTAGATTTAAATATTTTTACTGTTTAATATTTTTAAAAGTGTTTTCTAAATATTAAGTGTCTTAAGTATCAAAGTGAAAAATTTCAATTTATGCCACAGTGTGTTTATTATTTATTGCAATATTTCTTTTTAAAAATATTAATTTTAAGTTCCTAAAATGTAAAATCCTCCTGCCCATCTGGCAAAAATTTTGTCTTGTTTTGCTGATGTTGTTTTGCCTTTTGATTTTTGGAGTAAAAATTGAAAACTCATATTGTCTACTTATCCATTGTGGTCGCAACAATTTTGTGACTACAATATACTACATTTTACCACAATTGTGATTTTACTTTTCGGAGGAAAATTTTGCCACGGTAAGGTAACCCCCCCCCCCACCAAAAAATGCACACCGACACAAAATGGTCAGAAAATTATAACATTGGACTGAAGTACGATAATTTTAATTATATTTATACTCGCACAACTATGTGAAAAGCAAATACTTTTAAAAGAATTTAACGGTAATTGTGATATAAATTACTGCAACAATGAATCAGAGTAAAATTATCTCGTTATTATTTTGTTTTATTATATCTATTTACGGCATTTTTTCAAAAATTTGACGTAAAGTAGGTTAAAAATAGGATTCTTGTGAATTTTCTCTTATATTTCGCTTTCGAGCAGTACCAATAACTCAGTAGCAACATGAAATGGTAAATATATGTTACATAATAAACAAACCGTATTAACACAAAGCAAATATGGTTTAGGCTTAATACTCAGACAAAAAACAAAAATCATTTTTATTAATTAGGGTGAAAAGGATTTTGCTTCATGATAAAAAAAACCTGCAATTATTTTTTACACATTTGCCTAGCTAATCTTTTATATATATATATTATATATATATATATATATATATATATATGCTAATATATATCATAAGGTATATATATATATTATATATATATATATATATATATATATATATATATATATATATATATATTATATTATATATATATATATTGGATCTTGTTCAGTTATGCGTGAATGCGTTTTTAATCTATAACGATGAATGGATCCGACAAACGTTTTATTGATATACAATTCAAAATAAAACTATTTTAATGAAAGAACTTCCATCTAACAAAAAAAAAAAACAAAAAAAAAAAAAGTTCTGAATGTTTATTTAAATCTATGCAACCCTACGTAACTTAAGAACTAACCAAACATATAGGAGAACACCCAGCCTACAGGGAACGTCTTCAATTAACAATCACAACTACACATGCTTTAATAATCAAATTCAGAACTTATATAAATCATTAATAGAATGTAGAAAAAAAACTTCGAAACTTTTTGTCGCTACGTGCGCCCATATTAGGTCCTATAATATTGTCAAAAAATTTGACTTCGTTAACTTTCCCATGCATAACTGACAAGACGCATATATATATATATTATATATATATATATGATATTATATATAATATATTATATATAATATATTATATATATATATATATATATATATATATATATATATAGTATAATCAAAGCACGTTCCCTCTGGGTAGGCAAGGTAGCAGTGCATGCCGCTATCAAAAAAGTTAATATTTATCTATATATTTTAAAATATTTAAAAACAAATTTTAATTCATAAAATTAATGAAAAACAGAGCCGTTATCGAAATTTAAAACAAAATTTCATTTTCTCTTGAAAAAAGGCATAAATTTTTTTGTGCTTTTCCGCCGCTTATGGCTTCCTATATTGCAACTTGATAAATGGACGATCCAGCGCTTTTCATATTTATTGTTTAAACTCAGTTGGCCTTAAAAGGCATTTCAGAATTCTGCTTTTGACTCGCAAATGCCCAGTGTTTGGAATGATGCTCGTGAGGGAAGGATGTTGTGTGATGTTGTGTGGTGTGGTGTTGTCGTGTGTGTGTGTGGTGTGTGTGTGTGTGGTGTGTGTGTGTGTGGTGTCGTGTGTGTGTGTGTGGTGTGTGTGTCGTGTGTGTGTGTGTGTGTGTCCTCTTCTCTCTCTCTCTCTCTCTCTCTCTCTCTATATATAATTATATTATATATATTATATATATATATATAATATATTAATATATATATATCTATATATATATATACTATACTATAATAATCATATATATAGTATATTAAGATATTATATATAATATATATATATGATATTGCGAGTGATTGCAGCAAGATGTCATTTTTTTCGCCATGCCGCGATGCGGATGCTGATGTTTGATATAATTAATATATATATAGGCTATAATCTAATATATATATATATATATAATATATATATAATATATATATATATATATCCTTATAATATATTTTATATAATTCATATATATATGTAGTGTATATATAGTAGTAGTATATATATTATATACTATACTATACTATATATGTAGATGACTCTTTTACTTTTTAAATCCAGACACGAAACATTGATTTGTTTTTTACAATATATTAATTCAACACAAAATTTTAATTTCCACAGTGGAGTATTGCAAAAAGGAGTACTCCTTGGCATTGTCTTGGCAGATTCATTAAATGATATGTATAGATGGAACACAACAAATTTCAACACAGCGGTTTTTATAGGAAACCTGGACTCACAGGGATTAACCACTAAATTCATTTCATTTATGCCGCATGTTTAATAAAATTAAATTTACTTAAAACGCTTTTCGATCAGAGCATAAAGAATCTCATTCTACAATATTAACTGTATCGAAGGAATTGCGACTTCTAAAGACGCTTGTTCTAAAGAATGGGATATCCAGGTTTTAAATCATTCGACAACGTATCATATTAAGGAAACAACTTTCGTTAAAATTTTCAGCAAACAGTCCTGCGCACTAAATTAAATGTACCTAAAGAAATTCTGTAATTGAAATTACATTTATGGGGAGAATGAGTTTGTGAAGATTGACGCAGAATTCAAAAGGAATTTTAAATCAAATTACCCCAATTCAAACTCATATTAGCAAATTCTAAAAAGGCTAATAAAATTTGAAAGTTCTTCAAAGTTTAAGATAACCTTTTTTTTACCTTTAACTCATCATTGATATTCAATTACAAATTCAGTGATCAATGTTGCCCACCAGACATAGGAACGACCTACATCGTAGTCTGTTCTATTCGCATTGCTGAAGCATAAAGGTATCTGCCTTAGAACTTTGGAACTTTTGCACAATCCCCCTTATTCTGCGATCAATTCTCATTCTCTTCAGAAAAATCATCCTATATAGGATTCAAATTTCAATATCTTTAGACTTTGGAAAAGAAACTGATCTCCATTCTTTAGAATCCTTATATATATTTTGGCATCACAATCCATAAGTTGAATGAAAACTTTCATTCGTAAAATAATTTAATATGGAAGTAAAATTTGTCTTTTCCTTATACTTTTCTATATATATATTTAAATATAATTTTCTTTTATTTATTTATATATATATATTAACTTTTATGTAACTTTTTTAAGCATTATTTATTTAAAACTTTGTTATATTATTCATTATAGTCAAAGCCTTGATAAATGGGTAGAGGTGTAATTCACCCGAAACTAGTTGGTATAATAAAAAAGTGTTTAGATTTGTTTTGGTCATTTTAGCCATTTATATAATATATATAATATATATATACTATAATAATTAATATATATATCTATATATATATATATATATATATATATATTATATTAATATATATATATATAATATATATATATATATAATATATACTATATAATACTATATATATATATATTATGATATATATATTATATATATCATACTATATATATATATATTTTATATATATATTATATATATATATATATATATATATATATAAATATATATAATATAGTATATATATAATATAATATATATATATAATATATATATATATATAATAATATATACTACTATATTTCGAGTTTTAGTCACAATCTATTATTAATTGTGCTACCAGGGTACGGGACTGGAACCCAACTCAAAAGATCCTAACTATAAATATCTGCGGATTGTCTTTGAAAGAGCATTTTTTACATTTTCACCTCTAATTTGTTATGTGACGTCATTGAAGAGTACAGTGGAAGGTTAATTAAGTGATGCAACAATTAGAGGAAAGATCACAAACGCTGGAATAATGCTCTGATGGAAGGCAATATTTGATGAAATCGCTCATTAGTAAAGAAAAGCGATATCTGCAAAACATTTTTAATTGTTCAACTGTACTATGATTTCAGACTTTTCAATTAAATTATTAAGTAAATTCATCTAGAAAGTTTTGAGCAAAGTAATCTTAAAATTGATTCATTTTTCTCTCAATATAGTAATAAATATAAAGCCAAAACGAAGCAGTGTGGTGAATGTTATGTGTAAAGATAAAATAAAACATTATTACTGAAGTATCAATGATAAGCTGAAACGTCAATGATTTTCAAACCTAAAGAATAAAGCACATCAAAATATCAAAATATTCAGATAAACAAAATGTGTTTCTTAATTAATGAATTACTAGCATATGAAATGAAACGAATATTAATTTGAGAAATATTAAACTTGGAAAATTCTTGAAAGTAAAATTTAATTTCATAAGAGTACTTTTTGACTTAGATTAATGTGAATATTAATGAAATTTGATTTAGATAATATGTAGTAGAGCTTTTGATGTATTGAATCCTTGTTTGTGTACATAAATTTAGCAAATCATCTGTTATTAAATAAATATGTGGAATGAGTTTCAAGGAACAAAAAATTTGTGGTCATCTAATATAAATAATAGAGTATTCTCAATTATAATATTAAAAATAAGAAGATATAAAATTAGATAAATATTAATATAAAATGTTAAAAAATGGAAAAGAAAATAAAGAAGAAAACATAAAGAAATACTTTTACTGAAGAGGAAAACAAAAAAAAAAAAAAAAATATTTTTTTTATTAAGGGAATAATTTGTTGTATTCGCAGGGCAGGCTAGGCGAGGCTGAACCATATATAGATTGTGAAAAAAATTTATTTTCAATGAAATGTACATTTTTTTTTATGGTCTTTCAGAGATTTTGCCTCGCAAGGTATATATGCCTAGTTATATACGGAATTGACATTACCCTGCAGCTGTAAAATTTCGACTTAAATATTGCAGTAACTATTCATCCGCCCATGGCTGTCCAACTATCCTGGACCCCTTGCACTTGGCCAAGCCTCCGCCCCTGCTTGCGCCAGACTATAAAATTTTATGTCCCCTGAGGACTTGACACGCAGATACTTGGCCCAACTTGAGTGTACAAAATTCACAATGCGTATGCTGGCCGCTCTCTTTAGGCCTTCGGTACTTACCTTCAAGACGCACGCTATAGTGTTACTTGTGATTGCTCCGTCAGGTACTTCTGCTAGTTAAACTGCCTCCTGCCTCTGCCTGCCTGGCCTGCCCTCCTCCTTCCTTCCTGCCTGCCTGCCTGCTGTCACTGCTATATAGAACTAGTATTTGTCATTACTTGTATTTAAAATTACACTCGCTCCCGGTGCTGTTTTTTCGCTACTTAGAACGCGCTCTGAAACGACTAAACAAATAACTGGTTCTTTTTCTTTTTTTCTTAGTTAATTGCTCTAATTAATCTTACTCACGGCCCAGCTTTTTCGAATAAGTTATCCCTGAGTGCCTATGCCACTTCGATCCACAGTCTTGCTTTAAGACGGTTAACAGTTAACTTGGTAAAGTTTAACTGGTTAACTTAAAGCTTGATGGCCTGATTAACGACCATCCTTTTAACATACATGACTGGAGGAACACCCTTTCAAAACACCTTTGAATCACACCTAAATACCAAACGTCAAAAATCATCACCAATAACAATCATCATCCTTGTCATAATAACTGTCCTTAATTAGCCTGAGATCAATTTAAGCTTAACTTTCTTCCCTGTAACAACTGCCTTTCAGAGAATTAAGTCATATAAGCTCGCATAATATAATGGTTGTTGTACTCGTGGACATTTTTCATCCCAAATTCGTGGTTCACCATTTTACGAACTTCAATTTGTTAAAGGAGTCCATTGCACTCTGTTCACTGAACTGCCTCTGGCTTCGGCAGATTCCGTTCGACCCCTGTTGCCTGCCGCCTGCCTGCCTGCCTTCCTTCTGCCCTGCCCTTGCACCCTGCCTGCCTGCCTTTCCGCCACCATGCTGCCTCCTGCTGCCTGCCTGCCGCCCTGGCCTGCCAGCCTGCCTGCCTGCCTGCCTGCGAAAAACATAATATTCCTATATATTTTTGGACATTGTTCAATTGTCTATTTGTGGACGAAATGGTTTAGCCTGCCTCTGCCTGCCTTGCTGCCTTGCTTGCTTGCCGCCTGCCAGCCTGCATCCTGCATGCCTTGGCTGCCTGCCTGCCTATCTGCCTGCCTTGCCTGCCTGCCTGCTGGCCTGACCCTGCCTTCCTGCCTGCCTGCCTGCCTCCTGCCTGCCTGCCTTCCCGCCTGCCTTCCTGCCTGCGCTGCCATGCTGCCTGCCTGCCTGCCTGCCTGCCTGCCTGCCTGCCTGGCCTGCCTGCTGCCTGCAGCCGTTCCATCGCGGAGTGATATAACAAATATTCCTATAATATTTTTTGGACATATATTTCAAGGTCCCATTTTACTAATAAGGTTATTAAGGACCTGCCTGCCTGCCTGCCTGTCCCATTTTACGATTCCGCATTCATATGCCTTATGCTCTTGACCAGCCTGCCTTGACTCTGCGCTGCCTGCCTATCCTGCCTGCCTGCCTAGCCTTGCAGCTGCCTGCCTTCTTGTCTGAATAAGCATAGGATTCTTAATAATATTTTTGGGAATTATATCTCATAATACCCATATTTACGAAGATTAGGTTTAAAGCCTCTGCCTGCCTGCCTGCCTGGATGCCTTCCTGCCTGCCTGCCTGGCTGCCATGGCTGCCTGCCTGCCGCCTGCCTTGCCTGCCTGCCTGCCTGCCTTGCCTGCCTGCCTGCTCCTGCCTGCCTGCCTGCCTGCTGCCTGCCTTTCCTGCCTGCCGGCCTGCCTGCCTCTTCGTGGCCTGCGTGCGGCCGTTCGCCTGCCTTGCCTATAGGCCTGGCCTGCCTGCCCTTGCTTGCCTGCCTGCCTGCCTGCCTTCGCCTGCCTGACTCCTGCCTGCCTGCGAAATAGAACAAAATATTCCATATATTTTTTAAAATATTTCATGTCCCATTTTACGAATAGTGTTTCGCACTGAGCAACTGCCTGAGCCTGCACTGGCAACTGTGCCTGTCTCTGCCTGCCTGCCTTGAGTCCTAGTGCACTGCCTGGCACTGCCTGTCCTGCTGAACACTGCGCGCTGGCTGCCTTGCCTTGCCTGCCTAGCCTGCGCAATAACAAATATTCCTATAAGTTTTTTTGGGGACATTTTTCATGTGTCCCATTTTACGAATAGGTGTTAGCCTGCTGCCTGCCTGCCTGCCTTGCCTGACCTGCCTGCCTGCCTGCCTGCCTGCCTGCCTGCTGGCCTGCCTTACTGCTTGCCATGACTCGGCTAAAACCTATTCGTAAAATGGACATGAAAAATGTCCCAAAAATAATGAAGAATATTTGTTATGCAGGCAGGCAGGCAGGGAGCAGGCAGGCAGGCAGGCAGGCAGGCAGGCAGGCGAGGGCAGGAGGCAGGCATGCAGCAGGCGAGCGCAGCAAAGCAATGCAGGCTGAAGACAGACAGCCATGCACGCAGACAGTCGGACCATGCACGCCGGCAGGCAGCGTGGCAGGCAGGAGGAAAGAGCAGGCAGGCAGCCAGGCAGACAGGCAGGCAGCAGCAGGCAGGCAAATAGGGCAGGCCAGTAACATAGACCAGGCAGACCAGTGCTACGAGTCAGGTATAGGCAGATCAGGCAAGCAGACAGGAGGCAGCAGCGAGGCAGGCAGGCAGGCAGGTCAGGCAGGCAGGGCAGGCAGGCAGGCTAGGCAGGCAGCAGCGGCATAGGCAGGCTAAAACCATTCGTAAAATGGGAACATGAAAAAGAATCTCGCCAAAAATTATGATAGTGAAGTATTGATTATTCGCAGGACAGGCAGATCTGCAGGGCCGCCTGCGATGACCTAGCCTTGTGCTCTGCCGACCTTGGACCCGCTCAGGGTTGCTCGTAGATGGTTTGCTGGCGCGCGTGTGGGTGAACGCCTGCGCCTGCCTGCCACCCGAAACGAGCCTTACATTTCCTTCCTTCCTTCCTGCTGACTAGTCTCTGCCTGCCTGCCTGTGCCTGCCTGCCTTGCCTGCTCCTGCCTGCCTGCCTGCCTGCATGCCTGCCCGCCTGCCTGCCTGCCTGCCTCGACGAATTAAACAATTTTTTTATTGATATATTATTAGACATTATATACATGTCCACATTTTACGAATATTTTTTTAAGCCTGCCTGTGCCTTGCCTGGCTATTCCATGACTGTCTGCCTGCTGCCTGCCTGGCCTTCCTTCACTGCCCTTGCCTGCCTGCCTGCCTGCCTGCCTTCCTGTCCTTCGATAGCCTCCTTGCCTGCCATCGCTGCACTGCCTGCCTGCTGGCAGCCATGCCTGCCTGCACGTGCTGCCGTGAAAATAATCAAATATTCCTATATATTATAAAGTCACCTAGAGTTCATGTCCCATTATAGAAATAGGTTTTAGCCTGCCTGCCTGCCTGGCCTGCCTGTTGCTGCGTCGTCGCTGCCGACATGCCTGATGCCTGCATGAGCATACCGCACTGCCTCTATCTGCCTGCCTTGCCTGGCCTGCCTGCTGCCTGCCTGCCTTCCTGCCTGCCTGCCGTGCTCTGCCTGCCTGCCTGCCTTCCGCAGAGCCTGCCTGCCTGTCCTGCTGACCTGCACATGTGCCTGCCTTGCCTGCTGCACTGACCTTTGCCTTCCTGCCTGCCTGCCTGCCTTCCTGCGAATAAGCAAATATTCCTCTTTAAAAAGAGTTTAAATTTTCTAAAACAAATATTAAAGAAATAGGTTTAGACCTGCCTACCTGACCTTGTGCCTAGACCTGACACTGGTCTGCCTGCCTGCCTGCCTGCCTGCTGACCTGCCTGCCTGTACCTTCCTATGTACCTTGAGACTTGTCTGCCTCCCTGCGTGCCCTTCTTGCGCAATAGAGCAAACTATTCCTATATATTTTTTTGGAACATTTTTCATGTCCCATTTTACGAATAGGTTAAGCCTGCTGCCTGCCTGCCCTGGGCATGCCTGGCCTTGCCTGCGCTTGCCGGTCTGCTCTGCGCTGCCGTGCCTGCCTGCCTGCCTGCTGCCTGCCGCTGACTGCCTGCCTGCCTGCTTGCCTGTACCTGCCTGCCTGCCTGCCTGCTTGCTGCCTGCCTTCCTTGCTGCCTGGCCTGCTGCCTGCCTTCCTGCCTGCCTGCCTGCCTTGCCTGCCTGCCGTGCCGGCGCCGCCCTGGCTTGCCTGGCGCTGCCTGCCGCCGCCGCCTGCCTGCGCCCAATAACAAATAATTCCTATAACTATTTTTGGGCACAATTTTCATGCTCCCATATTTACGAATAGGTTTTAGCCTCCCTGCCTGCCTGCCTGCGACTTTGTGCCTCCTAGCCTTCCATGCCTGCCTGCCTGCCTTGCCTGGCCTTGCCTGCCTGCCTGCCTGCCTGCCTGCCTGCTTGCCTGCCTAGCCTGCCGGAATAAACAAATATTCCTATATTTTTTGGGACATTTTTCATATCCCATTTTACGAAATAAACACTAGCCTGTACCTGCCTGCCTGCCTGGCCTGCCTTGCCTGCCTGCCTGCCTGTCCTGCCTGCCTGCCTGCCTGCCTGCTCTCCTGCCTGCCTGCCTGCCAGAGGCTAAAACCTATTCGTAAAATGGGACACGAAAAATGTCCCAAAAATATATATAAAAGTATTTGTTATTCGCAGGCAGGACGGCAGGCAGGCAGGCAGGCAGGCGGCAGGCCGGCGGGCGAGCCAGTTAAAGCAGCACCGGCACCGGCGGCAGGCAGGCAGGCAGGCAGGCAGGCAGGCAGTACGGAAGGTACGCAGGCAGGCAGGCAGGCAGGCAGGCAGGCAGGCAGGCAGGCAGGCAGGCAGGCAGGAAAGCAGGCAGGAAGGAAAGAAAGGAGAAGACCGGGCAGGGCAGGCAAATAGGCA
Organism: Trachelipus rathkii; assembly: GCA_015478945.1. NCBI lineage: Eukaryota > Metazoa > Arthropoda > Malacostraca > Isopoda > Trachelipodidae > Trachelipus > Trachelipus rathkii. Next base: position 425 of record JABUQX010108661.1, on the reverse strand, counting down.
GGCCGAGAGACAGGTAGCCCACCATGGCGGCAGGTGGCGCGGTGGGTGGCAGGCAGCAGGGCAGGGCCAGCAGGCACAGGGCGGGCGTCAGCAGCAGGCACCAGGCAGGCGGCGGCGCGGACGCAGGGCAGGGCACTAAAAACCTATTCGTAAAATGGAATATGAAAAATGTTCCCAAAAATATATAGATATATTTTTGTTATTCGCCGGCAGGCAGGCAGGCAGGCAGGCAGTGCAGCAGGAGGCAGGCAGCAGGCAGGGCAGGCAGGCAGGCAGCAGCAGGGACAGGCAGGAGGAGGCAGGGCAGCAGTAGCAAAGCAGGCAGCAGAGCAGACAGCAGAGCAGGACAGGTAGGGCACGGCAGCATGCCAGGCCAGGCAGGCAGCAAGTGCAGGCATGGGCAGGCAGGAAGATGGAAGCAGGGC
>JABUQX010108660.1:0-18503 GCA_015478945.1 Trachelipus rathkii | reverse complement strand
ATATATAGTATAATATATATAATATATAAATATATATATAAACTATATATATATATATTATATAAGTTATATTCCCCTACCAACCTCAATATACACTAGTTCCACTATTATTCCTACAATTCCACTTAATCCTCTTTCTCTTTAGATAATAAAAAATAACGCTTCTGAAAAATTTAAAATAGTAATTTCATCTATAGCAGCAGATTTACCATTCTTCAACTTCTACTCTATTTATTATCTCCTCCCACTAATTACCTTATCCCAAAATACCTATCTTTTCTTGTTGACAATCAACAAAACAAATCACTATACCTCTTCATTAAATGTCTAGGTTAGCAGATTTGAAGTGTTCCTCGACACTCTTTCTCAAATCCATTCTAAGTGCTTTCCAATTAAAGTGTCAGATTTCATATTCTATTCAATTCTAAGCGCTTTTTTCTAATCTTTCGTGATTCTTTCCAGAAAAGCTTTCCTATTTCCATGTATTCCCATTCACTCCTAATTTACACAAACTGTTTCTGCGTTACCTCGTTTTATCCTACCTTTATGCAACTTTAGTCTTCCTTTTTTCTCTCTTATATAATTTAAAATATCTCTTTGATACCCTCATCATTGCTTTTACTATACAGGTTGTACTCAAACGCTTCTTTTTTTACTTTCAGCTTCTTGCATCACCTTTTCTTACAATATTCCTGTTGATTAAATATTTTGTACTGCGAGTACAATCCAAAAATTTTCTCGTTGTCTACTAACAAAGGTTCTGTTCATTTGTACAAGATTTGTTCAGCTTCATCTTGCTTACATTCAACAGATTTATTTGCAAGAGCTCTTAAATATTTTTTCCTTATTAACTTGGTTCACTTAACTTCTCACTCATGATTCTACCCATTTTCCTCCCTTATCAACTTCCTCTCCATCCAAACCCCCACAGCCGAATCAAATCTAAAAACATCATATATCATTCGATAATCCCATCCTTAGCTCCCTCACTGCTTTAATATCCATTTCCCTTACTGTCAAACATATTCTTCACAACACAAAATCAATCATACTTTTGCTTGCTATACCATCTCTACTTAAACCAGCTGTATTATACTTATGAATACTCTCTGTTTGAAGAAAGTATTAATACACACACACATACTTTAAACTCACAGAAATAGCACCCTCTACCAACTCTTTTTCTCAAATCTTTAACTCTAATTTAACTTTATAACATTCCCTTTTGATCACTATCAAACCATTTAGACTCCAACCACAACAATCTGAATCTCCTTCTCACCCCATGACATAAACATTATTCAGATACCAGAAATGTTAAACTTTCCCTGAACATTACCTCTCAGATGGACCATATGTGATAACCACACACTTTATTTTTGAATATTTAAAATTATAACCAGTAAATAAATTCTAGTACTCAAAAATCAAAATCAACCATAACTCTTGTGCTAACATATAACCATTAAAAATCGAACACCTTCTCTCCCCCTCTCATTCCTCCACTCATCAACACTACACTAAGTTTCACCACACTACAGATCATCTCAATCACCGTGTCTTCATATTTAATTTCAGTTCAAAAGCGAACAAATGCAAATTTAACCCATTCTAAATTATCTCTATCACATTCTCATTCTCTCTCTGACATTTATTTCTGACGTTTCCATTGAACCCAATGATCGTTACAATTTCTCCGAAAAACATAATGTACGGTCAATCATCCCATGTTCAAGGCTACAACAACATGCTATTAGCAAAATAAGTCGTAGAGGCAGCTAATCTAACTATCACTGTCAAATTAGTCGTAGAACGAGATTAAATTAAAGTACAAATCTTACCCCCCTTTCCCAAGTAGCAGGTTCTGCATGAATTCGGTCGTTAAGGTTGTTTTCGGAAGAGACTGTATATGAATGCAAAAGAGAGAAGGCTACCATTTGGCACTGAAAATCATCATAGGAAATATCCTACACGAAAGCCCCAAGGGAGATACCTTCCATCGCTTCGAGTGCGCTATTCTAGCCATAATTATTATATATATATTATAATATATATTATATATATATATATATATATTATAAATAAGTATATATTATATATAAATATTATATAATATATATATATTACATAAATATATATGGCATTGGGTTGATCTCTCTCCTTTGAAACTGTGAGAAAAAGGAGGTAACATTTGCTATTTTTTATTTTTTTCTAATGAGAATACGAAAATGATAAACGCTCATGGTGCCAAATGCGTGTTTTCTTTTTTAACAATGCAAATTAAATAAATTATACATATAAAAATAAATTCATTAAGGTAATCAACTTATCAAAATCAACGTATGAGTTTTGCTAAAGTTTGCGTAGCTACATAGATTAATAACTTTATTTCTTATTTCGTTAATTAGCTTCGTAATTACCGTTTAGGCAATCTTGACACCTCTTCTCTTATGTTATTGGTTAAAAAAGAAATGCTTCAAGAGTGGAAAAACCCGATTTTTTTTAATAAAAATAACTTTAGGTCGATGCCTCTAGAGACTAACTAATCTTTTGTGTCGTTTGTTTGGTATGGTTTTTTGCCTGCTATATATATATATATAATATTAATATATATAATATATAATACATATAATATTATATGAATATATATATATATAATATATATAATATTATATATATAATTATAAATAATAATTATGATAAGTAATATACTGCTCGAATCCTTCAGCCTCACCGCAGTGTGGATAAGTATTGATAAACAATAAACCCTTAACTAAACTCAGCACTCTGGCGGGATTTGAACTCTGGGCCCTAGCAGATTGCCGCGTAAGTGTTTGACGACTACGCCACGATGGACTAATAGAAGAACGCGAGAAATGTCCTGTAGTGAATATATCACCACCAAACAGAAACGGGAAAGAGCCCGCCCTTGTTGTTCCTGTTTGGTGGTGATTATTCACTACAGGAACAGTTTCCGCGTTCTTCTTAGTCCATCGTGGGTAGTCGTCAAACACTTACGCGGTCATTCTGCTAGGGCCCTAGGTTAATCCACCAGAGTGAATTAGTTGTAGGGTTATTTTTAATCAATAGTATTATATATAATATATATTATATATAATTAATATATATAATTTATTATATATTTATATTATATTTATATAAATATATATATATATTATATATATATAATAAATATATATATTACTAAATTCCTTTGCGAAGAATCATAGAAAAATACGCTTATTTGTAACCAACAAAGAAGGTAAAATAGACCAATGGTAAAATGAATAATTTTTGAGTATCTGATAATATTGATGTATGGTGCAGAGAGTTGGACGATCAGCACAACCACAGAGCGAATACTAGCAGCGGAAGTGAGGCCTGTTGAGTGTTGTGACGGGAAAGAGCAGGAAAGATAGAGTGAAAAAGAAGCATAAGCGAGAGAGAGCTGATATCCGCGATGAGAAATCAGATAGAAAGGCACAATTGAGGTAGCTGGGACATCTGGAGAAATGGGGAGGAGAACGAGTGACGAAGAGGTCTGGGAATGGAGAGCACCGAGAGGCATGGAGACAGGAGGGAAGTGCCGAGAAGAAGGTGGAGAGACGCAAGTGGAAGAGGTGTTAGAGAGGCATACACTTTAACGAAACATTCATGGAAATTAAAGACGAGGTGGAGACTTGAGATAGAGACGTATGGAAATGATGCCACAAATCTGACGGCGATAATTCTCCTGGATCTGAAATTAAATATATATATGATATATGATAATAATATATATATATATATAAATTATTATTAAATAATATTATATATATATATATAATATATGATATATATATATTAATATATTATTATATTATATAAATAACTATATATATATATAATATAATACATACATATATAAATATATATATATTATATATTATATTTATAAATATATATTATATATAATATAGAATATAAAAATATATTAATTACTTTATATATATTATAATATATATTATATATATATAGTATATATATCACATACTATATGATATATACATATAATATTATATATATTAATATTATCATTTATATATATTATATATATATATATAATATTATATATATTATTAATTATAATATAAAAAATATAGTATAACCATGATGATTTCTACGCCGTAGTGAACATTGAAAATTTATAATTATAGTACCAGTATGTTGGCCTTAATAAGTTCAGAAATGATCAATGTCCTAGCGTCCCATTTTCTATACCTATTTTTGGGACTAATGTAGTGTTTTATAAGGATTTGACAAAATATTATACAAAATGTTTTAAAATTGCAATAGTATCTTGAACAAAATACTGGCATCAACAATTTGTTCCTAGTATTTATTCTTCCACATGTTATTTAAAACCGTTAACCCTACATTTAAAAATATAAAAGATTTGTATTTTACATTGCAAATAACGAAAGGAATTGAACGAATATATATTAAAAATGAGATCTGTAAACCAAAATAACTTAAGCCAGGATTATTATTTCGAACGTTCTTTCTAGAATTGTATTTAGGAAATCTATAGAATTTTCAGGTTCTTCTTCATCCTTTTTTCAATCTTCTGAAATCTTCTTCTTGCAATTTTCTCTCGATATTTCTTTGAAAACAATAAATATTTGTGATTGTAAGGTGTAACCTTTACAAAAATTGTAGGCAAGAAACGCTGCACAATAAGACATATATATATATATATAACTAATAATATAAATATATATAATATAATATATATTAATTATAATTTATATAATAATGATATAAGTAGATATATATATATATTATATTATATATATATAATATAATATATAATATATATATATATATATTTAACGTGAATAAATTTACAAAGAGAGAAAATGGATGATTTCATATTATACAACTTATAATAGTTTCCAGAGTGGCATAAGGCTGGGTTGACTAACTTCTCGACTCCTAGTTTTGCTTTTAGTGCCCGAAGCCATTGGCGTGCTTTCAAAATCCAAGAATTTACATACACTGAATGTTTAAACAAATTCAAGGTTGGGCATACTAATTTTATAAACATTAAGTTACATTCGGTACTTAAATTCAATGAAGCTCTTGTTGAAATTCATATTAAAAACACATGTTAGAACCCACGTTTACACTAACTTGTTGAAATTCGGATAGTATGAATCGCATTCAAAAGGGGCATGAGAGCTGATGGAATTATCTTTTCCGAAAGGAACTCTTTCAACCCCCTTAAGATTTCTCTATCAGGAAGCCGAAATTGTTCACACGTGTTCCTTATTTCTGCTTCACCAAAGGTTAAATTTGCAATAATAAAATCCACATTGTTGTCTAATCCCAACGAGGAAACCGAGCTATGTTTGTCCCAGGGTTGTGGAGTCGGAGTCGGGGAGTCGGTAGTTTTGAAGAGAGTGGAGTCGGAGTCGGAGTCCGGCAATTTGAAAAGGTGGAGTGGAGTCGGAGTTGGTAATTTTGAAGAGGGTGGAGTCGAGTCGGAGTCGGAGTCGGAGTCGGAGTCGGAGTCGGAGTCGGAGTCGGTAATTTTCAAGAGATCGGAGTGGGAGTCGCTAATTTTGAAGAGGGTGGAGTCGGAGTCGGAGTCGTAAAGTTTTTGAACCGACTCCACAACCCTGATTTGTACTTAAAAGTGAATTATGTTGTAATAGCAAGTTCGCTGAGGAATGGTGACGGATCAAATGAAATTTATTCACTGTATAGTGCAATATTAAATGAATCTGAGAGAGAGAGAGAGAGAGAGAGAGAGAGAGAGAGAGAGAGAGAGAGAGAGAGAGAGAGAGAGAGAGAGAGAAAGAGAGAGAGAGAGAGAGAGAGAGAGAGAGAGAGAGAGAGAGAGAGAGCTGACTCAAATTTTGAAGAAGCATTTATGAATAGCAAAAAGTTTAGAAAAATACGCTTATTTGGTAACCAACAGAAGGTTAACAATAAGTACAAGTAATAGTAGCGTAATAACTAATTATAATAAACGAAACATACTGTAGATAATATTCATAACGCTTGGGAATTGAGATTATTAAACTTGATTAGCGACTTCGATGTAGTGGAAAAATCAAAAAATAAATTTTTTAATTATTTAAATGAACTGAAAGATCTTACACCGTGTAAAACGACAGAAATTCATAAAACGAATGAAACCAACGGACAGCAATTAAACTTGCTAAATGAATTTCAATGGAAATCCTCTCCGACCAATGGCGAGCCATTATCAATAGAAAATAATAATAATAATAATAATAATAATATAATATAATAATAATAATAAAATAATATAAAATAATTATAATAATAATAATAATAATAATAATAATAATAATAATAATAATAATAATAATAATAATAATAATAATAATGGTGATGATATTAATAATAACTTTAATGATGATTATTTTATAAACTTAATAACTTATCGAAAGTTGGAGGAGATAATCAATAAATTTAATAAGGATATTGACTTCATAAAATTGAGTTCTGAACAGGATTCTAATGCATATATTAGCAATCTTTGCGACGTAAGGTGTCTTCATCATTTAAGTTTGCTACAAAGAGTTTATATCCAGAGATAAGGTGATAACTCTGGCGGTCGAGGTTTCGACTAAATTCGCAAGAATAATCGTTCTTGAGAATCTAATTGACGATATAATCGCACAGAAAATAAAATTCGCACAAAAAATAATTTGGGTATTAAGCGAACTTTAACAATTTATTTGGGGAGATTTGTGTTTAAGAATATGCATAGCCGTGTGAATGAGTATATAAAAAACTGTGACACCTGTCAGCTCAACAAAGTGACTAAAAAGATAAACCCGGAATTCGGAAGGTTCAAAGAAGTATAGAAAAAATTTGAAAGTCTTCATGGAGACAATGTGACAATGTCATACAGTAGGGGTTACAAATACTTATCAGTTTTCATAGACATGTTTAGTAAATACCCGTTTGCTTATGCCTTCAAGGAAGCAACAGTGGAAGCAGTAATACAAATTTTGGAAAATCAACTTTTTCCGATGGGTTGAGTGATTAACAGGCTATTTTCAGATAATGGAGGCCAGTTCATTTCAAGGTTGTTTAATGAAGTATATAACTTGCTCAGTGTGGATCACTTGATGACGTCATCGTAAGAAGCAAATAGTAATGGATTATATGAAAAAATAAATGGCACCTTAATAATGAGTTTGCGGTGCATGGTAAGTGACAGTGGAAACAAACTATTAGAATGACCTGAAATTTTGCCGTTGCTCTGTACTACCTGAGAATAACTCCTATAAACGACAAAGGGGTTACACCTGATTTGCTAATGTTTGGCCAGAATTTGGCAGTGCCTGGTAGCTTATTGCAAAATGAGCCTCTTAATAATACAGTGAATCAAGATGCTTACTTAAAAAAACTAGTCATGTTAATGCGTCAGCCTTTCGTGCCTCATTCAGCTTATAAGAATAAAAATATATTTATTCCAAAAGATTTATATAGCTAAAAATATACTAGTAAAACATCAGCAATATAATTTAAATGTTAGCTGTGAGATATTTCAGCCTCTACCGGGTTGTAAGAATGAATAAAAATAATATTTACATAATAAAGAAAAGGAAGGAAGTTGTAAAGATTCTTCGAAATGTAAAAGTGTTTCATAATTTTGTAAATGTAGGCAAAAATGACAGAAGCAAATAAAATTGACTAATAAATTTTCTTTTTCAGAAGTTTCAGAGGTATTTCAAAGAGTTTTTTTATTTATTTTTTTTTTTTTTTTTTTGTGTGTTAAAATAGTGATTATAAAATTTAAATGAAATTATGTCATAAGTAATAAAGAGAGATTGTATATTTATCCCCCATTCAAAAAAGAAATCTTTTTCCCTTATTTTCTACTTACTATATGTTGATTGCAATTAACGTTAAGAAAGATGGGGGGCTGCTTAATTTTATTCCTTGTTTAAACAACGGAAAATTCAATTGTTATGTGTATAATCCATTATGTAATTGTTTAAATCCACGTAAGAGACTCATTCAAATTAAAGCCAAATCATAGCCAAAGGGCTTGAATCGCAGTGCATGGAGATTGTTTTGGAAGAGGGCATAAAGTCTAGTTAGCGTCTATATTTCACACGAAGAAAACGCATTTTGTACATTTTTGGCCAGGCTACTTAAAAAACCAATTAAAAATATTAAGTGTACATTGCTTAATGTCTAAAAAAATTACCTAGCATAGCATGAAAGTTATTGTGTAATGGATCACATAGCACTCTACTGTGACCTACATAATCTAAATAACAGAAAAAAAACTTTTAATTTCTAATTTCTCTTGTTGAGCTAGTTTCTATCTACAGACACATACATCTACACACACACACACACACATAGTATATATACTATATATATATATATATTATATATTATCCCTATAAAAAAAATCTATCTATATATTTATATATTAATTATATAATATATATATTATATTATATATATATATATATATATATATAATAGTTAATATATATATATATAATATATATAATATATATATATAATATAGTAGTATTCCACCGTCCGGAGCTCCTACACATTTTTTTCAAAAAGTATAAGAGTATTGCTTCAAACTTAGTATATAATCTTATATGAGGATAAGGCGAATCCGTGTTTAATTTCAGTCTGAGGATGTATATAGAGGGGTCACCCCCAGGCTGGACACCAGATGATGCGCTTAGCCTTGTGAGCGTGTTCTGGAGTGTGTGTAGTTTAGGCCTACAGCGTTTGGGCAACCGACCACTGGAGTCAAACAGGACGAAGAGTCTGTACTTGACCGACAGACACAACTTAGCGCGCTAGTCCATAATACACATTGCATTATTATTATTATTACGCGAGATATCTTCAACATTATCATCTGAGTCGAAAAACGATCCCCGTAAGGGATCGTTTTTTTACGCACTCACGGACTTCGGATTCCCGTAAGATGCTTTTCGCACTCGTTTCGATTCAGAATCAAATCTACTGGGTTCAGTTGACGTATGCCTCTCAAATTTGCTAATTCAGCTGGTGGTGAGGTAACAGCGTCGTAAATGTGGTTTAGAACCGAGTAGTCACCCTAAGGGGCGTGCCCATAGGCGATTCAAGTCAAATTCGTCCTGAAAACTGGTTTAGGCTTAACGATAATTAGTGCTAAAATTTGGGAGTGAGTTATATGATGAGGTCAATCTCGTCGAGACGAGATTACGATCCTCTGCGTCCTCTCCGTAGGGGGAGCGCTGCTCCCTTAAAAATAAAATGCATGTAGCAAGACTGAAAAATTGAGAATGATTCGGAGTCGGAGTGTAGACGAGTGAAGTTGGATTTGATTTCGGAAGTCAAAGTCCCACGGAAGGGGGTCCCCCTTGAAAAAAACAAGAAGAAGAATGCACAGAATTCATAAGAGAGAGAAAGAAGAAGGAGAAGAAGAAGGAGAAGGAGAAGAAAAGGAGGAAGGAGAAGAATGAAGAAGGAGTCTGACCAGAGATACTTCTTCTTAGTGGCACGCGGTGCTGGAACCAATGCGATGCCGAGTTAATAAACATTCGCTAATGGTACAATTTTGTTATCTTTATATATGTTTTCCGAGTCTGTAGATTTCGAAAATAATGGTTCAGGAACCATCAAGAAAAAAAAAAATAAATAATAAATATAAAAATTTCCTATATTCTTTTTTTTTGTTTATAACTTACAAATTTACGTTTTTTTACATATCACTAAATCAGTAATCAGATAAATCAAACACCATCCACCCGCTATTCCTGTACCCTCTGATCCGTCATTGATTTTATTGATCTCATTGATCAAAGTCACAATCTTGAGTATCATTTGGATAACCATAAACAATAAAATCAATTCTTTTATACAAAGTCAAAACCATATATGCTGAGGAACAAAGTTTTCACATTAATAAGAACTAAGGATCTGACCTCTACATAAAATTTTTAAGAAGCTTCCCATCTTAAAACAGGATACGGTCAATTTAACAAAGTTTACACCTAAACAACATTAAATAACTAACATAGCAACAAAAACGTAACTTATCACATTGGTCAAGCAATATCTTAACATAACTGTTAATTTACACTAACATTGGTAATATTTAACAATATTTACCCTAACCTTGAGTAATTATCATATAGGACAGGCGAAAGTTTGTAAACGTACAAAGGTTTTCCTATTATGAGCTAACATGTGTAACATGAACTAAGAATATAGTATACAGGCAAACCAGACACATCTTAAGCAGATAAACTGCTAACATAACAAAGTCCACACTTAGCAGCGTAAAAGTAACTAACCAAGGACTCACCAAAAAAACCATTGATTACTCCATCATACTTTTCAATCATATCTTCAACATGACAATTGTTAATTTTACATTACATAAGATTATTAACAAACAATTAGATACCTTACCTAACAGCATAATACCTAATGGGTTAAAGACAAACAAGTAAGTTACCCGCTTAAAAGTAAAAAACTATGACATAAACGTACTCTACACACAACAACCAGACGAATAACAAGCCATCTCATCAATGTATTCAATAAATCGAACATACGTGGAAGTAAAACAAGTTTTCGTATTTTATAACATATAATTTCATTGAAAAAGCGTTTATATATAAATACATAAAAACAACATATAAAATACATTAAAAAATTAAGTTTATTTTAAAATATATTACTTCATCTGATCAGCGAACATAGGATTCAAAGGGTAGCCATATAAATTCTCTCTAAACATTCAACATCCTTTAAAAGGATGTAAGACTATAAATGCTTCAGCTGCCACTAACCATTTTTTGGCTATTTTGATTCCCAGCAGCCTTCATTCTCTCATACAAGAAGAGAAGTAAATCTCAAGCTGATATTATTTACTGCATTACCTGTTATACATGGCATTATAGGGAAACACATGTTTCGTGTAATATCATAGATTACACATGTGCTATACGTATTTTAAGTCCCTCAGGTATATTCTTAAAGTATTTTTCCTAAATAACTAATTCCGTTTTTATTATTAAGCATGCTGTAATATTTTCAGGATGGTTGCGAAACTGATGAAACTAATACACGTACGGCTTGAAGTCACACAGTCGATGCGGTTTCCATAGTGCGTACATTTCAAGGGTTTAATATTGTCACTACGATCGAGAACACAGGTCTATTCTATTATAGCATCTCACACCGTCACCTCTGATAGATATTTCACTACGTGTCGATCCATCAGATGACACACACTTATCCTTTAGCCATGCAGAGCGATGTCGATATCTGAGAATCCATCAGCACACCGAATAAACGTCTTTATTTGACCTTTGGTAGAATACAAGCAATGTATCGTACCCACCGTGGGCGAGTAAATATAAATAACACATTGCTGGGAATAACGGAGCTCCTTGTGAAGATATCAACAACAGGTGTAGAGATGTTGGGAGATGACATCGTACCAGTCCAACGAAAAAATGTCCTACTGAAGGAAATCGTATGCGTAAACACCCCTTATAGGTAATGAGATTCTTTCTTTCAACAATCAGAAGAAAGTAAACAAAATACAACGCACGAACGAACCATATCAGTTCAAAAGGGATATATATTCTCAACCAACAACCAACAAACAAACAACAACGAAAACAAACAACAACAACAAACAACAACAACACAACCACAACAACAACAACAACAACACAACAACAACAACAACAACAACAAACAATAACATTAGTACAAAATAAGTCTTTATATTACTAACCAATCGAATATATGCTACATAACAGTTTTCTATTAATAAAGTAACATAGCGTCATATGGACAAAGAATATTGCTACAATGATGAATCTATTCACCAAACTTAAGCACGAATAAAGTGTTAACATTAGCAAAGCCCCACACTTAACACCTGTAAACAGTAACAACACTTGCATACTAAAACGTACCGATTCATACTTTCCAAACTATCTCTAGCATATTAACGTTTAATTTTACATTAACACATAATATTTACAAGAATTTAGCAAAATTTATTTAAATATCATACAGATCAACGAATAACTGTAAAACATAATATTTATTATGCAACGATAAAAAAAATAAGTTCTTTATATCTAACAACGAGTATAAGCTACAACGTAGCAACGCTTGTACATTAATAAAGCAGCCTAACTACCTGCGCTAAGAAATATAATAGTACAATACAACCCAAAACCACCATACGTACGTAATAAACAACTAACATAACAATTCCCACTTAACAAACAGTAAAGTACATAACACTCGTACAACAAACGTACCTATGCACACTTTTTTCTAGATATCTCCTAACAATCATTGTTATTTTACATTAACATCTAATATTTACGATGTATTCCTTGAAAATGTCTAATCATTAAACTAGAACAGTTATATCATGACGTAACAATGTTGTTTACATCAACTTCGTAACATTAACAAAAAATTATCATTAACCTCGTCTAAATCCATAATCCGGCGAATATCCAAACAACAAGTTTACCAACAAACAAAAATACAAACTTTATCTGACATACATAAAATAAGCATTTGAATAAAATATAGCGTAATAGTTACGATTTTAAGCGTAAATCAGTAAATAGTAATCAAGAACCACCACCCTGCAGTCCCTACCGTCCCACTGGCCTGTGATCTATTGATCTTATTGATCAAGTCTATCTCGAGTATCATTTTAGGACCAAACATAACATAAAAACTAAGTTCTTTATATACATAACCTACGAATATATGCTTAACCAACATAGTTTTAGCATCAATAAAGCTACAATATCATCTGAACTAGGTATATAATGTACAATGCAAACACTTAACCATTACCTCGCGTAGAATAACAGCTAACAACCTGAAAAATCCCTACTATCAAGTAAAGTACTAAACAGGTCTCACATACTCGATTATGTTCCCTTTCTCGGCTATTAGCAATAGTAACCTATACTAACAAAGATCCGTCAACAAAGTGCCCAATCTATCAAAGATACCACATCTTGAACTATGATTGACCTTATCTTCATCAAAGTGTCACTCGTTTCGGTAGAACATCATTTGATCTATGATAAACATAGGACATTAGCAAAGTCTAGAGAGCAAACTACATTATTACAAAAACTACCTAGGCTCATGTTTCTAACACATCATCGTCACGTTAACACAGTAATTTCTTACAAAAACTCATCATTCTCTAACAAATCAGTGTTATTTCCCCATTGTCATAGTAATATTAATAAACGTACCACTTACGTAATAACCGTTTTTCACTTAACAGAGTTATCTAAGCAAACATACCTTCTGAGAGAAAACCCGTGAATGCATCCTTAAAGGCGTGTGATTCCTGCGGAAGGGGGAACACCCCAACAGGGGTGTGAGCAGCTTTACCCACGAGAGGAGGGTAAGGCCACAGCCATATATCTATATATATATAACTATATATATCTAATACTATTATACTATATATAATATATATATATATATAATATATATATATTTATATAATTAAACTAAATAAATATACTAATAAATATTTTATATATATATATGTATATTATAATATATATATACTATATAATATCTAAATACCTTATATAATATAATATTATATATATATATATATATTAGTATATTATATATATATATAGTATAATATTTATCGTATATTATATATATATATAGTACAATAATCCTTGTCTTAACTATTTGTCCTGTTATATAACTATGGTGATGGCGTAAGTGATAAGATTATGGTCTCTGGTTGGGGCAACTGGTAGATCGAAACCATCTTCTCATATTTTACAAACTTACCCTTACGTATAATAAACAGTCAACATTATCAAAGTACACTGATTAATTTCAGTAAAGTAACTAACATATCACAAAACGTAACCAACTTGTCTACACCCTACAAAGAACCTAACTATCCATACTTTACCAAGTTGTGATGCATATATGAAAACACAAAATGTTCGTTAGGCTCATATGATGACAGGCTTAACATTTGCGGTTTACTTTTCATGTTTATTGCAAAAGCTTGTCACGAATGCCCCCTCGTCAACATAACTCATCTTTGCTAACATAAAGCCATTCACATTTACAGCGACGAAGCCCACTAACATAGAGATCACTCCAAGAGGACTGAAGACCCATTCGGTACCAAAGGGGGTGTAAGACGTAAGGACACAGCCCGAAGGGCTGTGCCTTACCAGAGAGGGGGAGCGTAACATAAGGCACAGCCCTTCGGGCTGTGTTCTTACCGCTTACACCCCCTTCTGGGTACCCGAAATGGGTCTTCGGGCTTGCCCTTACCGCTTACACCCCCTTTTGGGATAACCCGACATGGGTCCTTCATGTCTCTCTCTGGGGTGATCTCCATGTAATTGGGCTCGTCGCTGTAAATTGGAATGGCTATGTATAGCAAAGAATGAGTTTATGTTGACGATGGGCGCATTCGTGAAGCTTTTAGTCATTAAACATGAAAGTAAACCCAATGTTAAGCCTGTCATATAAGCAGTTCTTAACATTTTGTTTTCATATAGAAAAAACATCAAACTGGTAAGTATGCATAGTAGGTTTCTTTGTAGGTGTGACAAGTTGGTACGTTTGTGATGTCCGTGATAGTTACTTACTGAAATTAATCAGTTACTTTGTGATAGGTTTGGACGTTTATTCATCAGTAAGTAGTTTTGTAAATTATGGAAGATGTTTCGATGGCTCTTACAGGCGCCCCAACCAGGAGACCGTAATCTTATCACTTACGCCATCACCTCATCGTAGGAGAGGGACAAATATTTAAGACAAGGATTACTTTATCTAATATAATATATATATATATATATTAATATATATATATATATATATATTATATAATATTTATATATATATAATATTATATATATATATATATATATATATTATATATGTTATATAATATATATTATAGATATATATATGGCTAGTGGCTTACCCCCTTCGTTGGGTAACTGCTTAACCCCTTTTGTGTGTTCCCCCTCGCAGGAATCACACCCTTTCAAGGGATGCATCTCCGGTTTTCAATTCAGGAGGTATGCTGGTTGCTTTTAGAACTCTTGTTAAATGAAACTGTTATCGTAAAAGATTAAGTACTTATGTTAAATCATACTATGACAATGTGGAAATAACACTGATTTGTTAGAGAATGAGAGTTTTGTTAGATATTCTGTTAACTGACGATGGATGTGTAGGAACTTTGAGCCTAGGCTTAGTTCTTGTTGAATTAATGTTAGTTCCCTATACTTTGCTAATTTGTCTATGTTTATTCATAGATCAATGATGTTATACCGAAAACGGTGACACTTTGATAAGAGAGTGTCCAATTCATAGTTTCAAATGGTGGTATTTGATAGATTGGCACTTTGTTGACGGTTGTTGTAGAAATACGGCATTTACCCTGTTGCATAAATATGCTCGAAAAGTAGGGAACATATCGAGTATTGTATGACCTGTTAGCCTACTTACCTTGAATCAGTAGGTGGAATTTTTCAGGTTGAGCTGATATCATACGCAGAGGTATGTTAGTAGTTTGATGTTGCCTACATTATATTCCTTGTCCGCCGTTATGATTTGTTAGCTATTGATGCTAAAACTTTGTTGCGTCAGCATATATTCGATGGTTAGTATATAAAACTTATTTTTATTGTTATTTGTCAAAATGATACTCGAGATACTTTGAATCAAATAATCATAGATCACAGGCCAGTGGGACGGGTAGGGGACTGCAGGATGGTGGCTTGATTACTGATTTACTGATTTCTGCTTTAAAATCGGTAAACTATACACTTTATATTTTCAATGACTTATTTTTATTTATGTCAGGATAAAGTTTTGTTCTATTTTTTGTTATGGTTTGTTTAAACTTGGGTATGCGTTTGCGATTATTGCCGGTTATGTATTTAGACGAAGTTAATGATGAATTTTTTGGTTACAATGTTACGAAGTTGATAGATAAAACATTGTTCGTAACAG
Organism: Trachelipus rathkii; assembly: GCA_015478945.1. Taxonomy (NCBI): domain Eukaryota; kingdom Metazoa; phylum Arthropoda; class Malacostraca; order Isopoda; family Trachelipodidae; genus Trachelipus; species Trachelipus rathkii. The sequence goes on along the minus strand of JABUQX010108660.1, from coordinate 2,435 downwards.
CATTATATTCTTTGTTAGTTTGATGATTAGACAGGTTATTGTGATATCGTTTGTTAATATTTACATGTTGTTAAATTAACAATGATATGTTAAGAGATGCATGAAAAAAGTGTGAATAGGTTACTTTTGTTAATACTTTTTTCACACACTGTTGTTAAGTCGGAAGTTTTTAATGTAGTGTTTTTATTCGTAACGTATTGGTTGTGTTGGGTTTGTTTGTACATGTATATCTAGCCACAGCGGTATGTTATGCTGGCTTTATAATGTATAAAGCTTGTACGTTAGCATATATTCGTTGTTAGTATATAAAGAATTATTTTTTGTGTTATGTTTGAATAAAACTTGGCTATGTTTACAGTTATTCGTGATCTGTATATATTAAACAAGGTTATGATTAATTCTTGTTAAAGTATTACCATGTTAATGCAAAATTAACGTTAATTGCTAAGATATGTTTGGAAAATATGAATAGGTACGTTTGTATGCAGTTTAGTTACTTTACAGGTGTTAGTGTGACTTTGTTAATGCTAACAGTTTATTCGTGCTCCTAAGTTGTGATAGATTCGTCGATGTACATTATTTTCTTAGTTCAAGTGACGCTATGTTAGCTTTATTATATGAAAAACCCTTGTTAGTTAACCTTTATTCGCTGGTTAGTAATATAAAGAACTTATTTTTACTATGTTTGCGTGTTGTTTTGTTGTGTTGTTGTGTTTTGGTGTTGGTGTTTTGTTGTTGTGTTGTTGTGTTGTTGTTGTTGCTGTCTCACGAGATTATATACCCTTTGAACTGATATGGTTCGTCGTGCGTTGTTATTCTTGTTTACTTTCTCTGATTGAGTTGAAAGAAAGAATTTCCATTACCTTCATAAGGAGAGAGTGTTACGCATTTCGATTCCTTCAAAGTAGGACATTTTTTTCGCTGTTACTGGTACGATGTCATCTCCCACATCTCTACACCTCTTGTTGATATCTTCACAAGGAGCTTCGTTATTCCCAGCAATGTGCCATTTATATTTAATCGTATCCAACCGGATGCTGCGTGACCGATAATTCGCTTGTAATTTTCTACCAAGGGTCAGAATACTAAGACCTTTATTCGTTGTGCTGATGGATTCCTCAAGATTATCACATCGCTGCTGCAGGCCTTAAAGATAAATGAATGTGTTATCTATGGATACGAGACGATAGTGAATTATTATCGAGGTGACCTGTGAGAGGTCATAATAGAATAGACGCTGTGCTCTCGTCGTGGAAATATTAAAACCCTTGATGTACGCAATTATTGGAGACCAATCGATGTAGTGACCTTCATGCGACTGTATAGGTTTCACAGTCGAACATTGAAATGATGACAGCATTGATCTAAAATTAAAACCGACATTAACCATCACACTTACGATTTGACATAACTTGAGGACTTAATCACGTATAGCATATGTGTGTATCTATGATATTTTACACCCGAAATGTGTATCCCCATATAATTGCAGATATAAGAATGCATTAATAACTTTCAGCTGGATGAGTTTATTCTTCTTCTGTTGAGAGAATGATGTTGCTGCTGAATCAAATACGCCAAAAAATGTTAGTGCGCTGAGGCATTTATACTAACATCCTTTAAAGGATGGTGATCTTTAGAGAGATAATACTATGGACTTACCAAACTGAAATCTATGTTCGCTTATCAGATGAATATATATTTAAATCAAACTTATATTTTTATGTTTATATGTATGTATTTTATATATACGGTTTTTCAATGAAAATTATATGTATAAATACGAAAACTTGTTTTACTTCCACGATATGTTCGATTTATTGACACATTGATGTGATGGCTGTTTTATTTCGTCTAGTTGTGGCTTGTGTTAAGTACGTTTGCTCATGTTAGCTTTCAGAGAGTAAAACTTTACTTTGTTTGTCTTTTTACCATTAGGTATTATGCTGGTCAGGTACGGTTATCAATTTTGTTAATACTAATTACTATGGTAATGTTAAAATTAACATTTAATGTTGAAGATATGATTGATAAAGTTATGAATGAATATGTTTTTGTGTATTCATCTATTGTTTTTACTGTTGATAAATGTGGATCTTTGTTAATGTTAGCAGTTTATTCTTGCTTAAAGTATGTTAGGTTTGCCGTTGTACATTATTTTCTTAAGTTCATGTTACGCTGTGTTAGCTTTATTAGGAAAAATTTGTCTACGTTTAAGCATACTTTCGCCTGTCTATTATGATAATTACTCAAGGTTGTGATAAATTTTATTAAATATTACCATGTTAGTGTAAATAACATTGTTATGTTAGAGATATGCTGACAAGTGTGAATAGTTACGTTTTGGTTTGCTATGTTAGCTACTTACTGGTGTTAGGTGTGAAACTTTGTTAATGTGACCGTTATTCTAGGTTTTAGCTGGGCTGGTTATCTCT
>JABUQX010108658.1:22500-25275 GCA_015478945.1 Trachelipus rathkii | reverse complement strand
GACCAATCACAAGTAAGGGAAAAACAGTTCCTTCTTACCTGATAAGGATCGAGCTTACGACCCAGCAGTTGTTTCAGTTCTGAAATAGTATTTATAAACAAATAATAATAACATTGATTCTTGTCTATACTGGAATTACTTTTTGACCTGGTTAATAGGCTTAAAGCAGCCCGGGATACAAAAGGCTATCCTAAATTTAGGCCTAAATTTAGGCCTACGTAGTTATTGGCACCACATTTTACAGAAAAGGTCAGTTGAATATATTATTGACCTTAAATCTAGGCTAAAATCGCCCCGGAGGTACAAAGAAAGGATTATCCTAAATTTAGGCCTAAGTAGTTAATTTGAATCACATTTACAGACGAGCGAGGCCAGTTTCGTTATTTCTGTTAAGGAGTGCGGCGTTGTTGTGTTTCTCCTTGTTGGATGTGTCAAGTGGTACATAGATAGATAAAATAATAATAAATTAATAATAAAGAAAATCCGAATTATTTCCCAAAAAACTGATGAACATATTTTTATTTAACATGAGCGAATAATAATAAATGTTAAGTAATGAAATTGTTATGTTTTAAATAAAAACTAGAAATGATTTTAATAAAATACATGTTATGCTAGCAGAGAAGAACGTTATTTTGTTAATTTATTATTATTTATTACATGGCTAAGATGATGTAAAGCAGCAAGCAGTAAGTCAATAGAACAAAAACGTTGCATTAGCTTGGTGTAGAGGGGGTGCTAGGGGCTTGCCTTACTGATTACTGATTTATTGCGTAAGGTACGTAAAATATATGGTTAATAAAATTTCATAAAATTTTAGTAAAAAATTATTTTAAAACTTTGATAGTTATAAAAATTTATAAACAAAAAAGTAAATAACAGTTAATAATAAATCTCTGTTCCAAAGATTTTAAATGATTGATTTATTATTAGAAGTTTTTAAGAAAACTTTGAAATTAATTTAGTTATAATTGAATGAGTATTATAAATGCTGTGTGTTTGTGTGTGTGTGGTTGTGTGTCGTGTTGTGGTGTGCCTGTGTATGTGTGTTCGATGGTCGTTGTGTGGTGTGTTGTATGTGTGTATGGTTGATGTAAGTGTGTAAATGAGGTAAGTCCGGGCCCAGTGGATCTATGGATCTGTGGGAGGTGGATATCTGGTGTAATGTCGCCCTTATATGAGTGTAATGTCTATGGGTGAGTGTAAGTGTATTATGAGTGTAAGGTAAATCTATGGGTTGGGAGTGTAAGATGGTTATGGTTTGGTTGAAGTTGTGTAAGTGCTCTTATGGAGGGATTGTATGGTTGTATAATTGTGCAGTAGTGGTGTGTGGGGTGTAATAAGTGTTGACATGAAGTAAAACAGTAGGTAAAAATAAAAAATAAAATATAATAGAAATTAAAATAAAATAATTAAAATAATTAAAATAAAATAATTAAAATAATTAAAATAAAATAATTAAAATAAAATAATAAAACTAAAAATAATTAAAATAATAATTAAATAAAATAATAATAATTAAAAATATTAAATATAAAATAATTAAAAATAAAATAATAATAAAAATAATAATAAAAATAAATAAAAAGTATTAAAACAAAATAAAAAACATAATGTTAATAAATATATGAGTTTAAAGCCAGTAAACAAATGAAGTTAAAAGCAGTAAAGCAGTAAAACATATGAGTTAAGCAGTAACTAATATAGTAAAGCAGTAAAGCAGTAAAAACAAAAAGGCATACTAATCCCTTTGTTGCGAGGTAACAGGTGGTTTGATTTACTTGATTTACTGCTTTAAGGTATGTATGTTAATAAATATATGAGTTAAAGCAGTAAAACATATGAGTTAAAGCAGTAAAACATGAGTTAAAGCAGTAAAACATATGAGTTAAAGCAGTAAAACATGAGTTAAAGCAGTAAAACATATGAGTTAAAGCAGTAAAGCAGTAAAACAAAAGCATACTAAGCCCTTTGGTGCTAGGTAACACCTCTATTGATTTACTGATTTACTGAAATAGGGTATGTATGTAAGAAAATATATGGAGTTTAAAGCAGTAAAAAAACATATGAGTTAAAGCCCAGTAAAACATGAGTTAAAGCAAGTAAAACATATGAGTTAAAGCAGTAAACACATGAGTTAAGCAGTAAAACATATGAGTTTAAAGCAGTAAAGGCCAGTTAAAAACAAAAACATAACTAAAGCCTTTGTGCTATGCTAACACCTGCTATTGATTAACTGATTTACTGCTTTAAAGGTATGTAAAATGTAAATAAATATATGAGTTAAAGCCAGTAAAAATATGAGTTTGAAGCAGAAAACATGTAAAAATCAAAAAGGCAGAATTTAGACCTGTGTGATAAGGTTTAAAAATATATTGGCTTTTTTATTTACTGCTTTAAGGTATGTAAAAGTAAATATTTTTAATAAAATTTCGTACAATTGTAGTAAAAATGAATGATTCATAGTATATTTGAAAAGAAATTCTTTGAATAGTTTACATTGATATTATATTTTTTGTTTGCGCGGGAATATTGCGCCTGCGCAAGACATCGCTCGGGCGGCGGACGCGGCGGGCGGAACGCGGGCGGGCGGGACGCGGGGGCGGATTCGTGGGCCTTCCACCACGGAGGGTGCATGTTTGCGCCCTGGTGTTCAGCTTATGGCGTAGGAGAAGACATCAATATTAACGATGTTCTATGATGTAGGGTAGAAAAAGCTAGAAAAAGCTAGAAAATGTTGCGGCATCAAATCCCTCAAAGATTGTGCATCAATGC
>JABUQX010108658.1:0-15000 GCA_015478945.1 Trachelipus rathkii | reverse complement strand
ATTTTTAATTTATATTTCGGATGAATCTGATGGGATATATTAGGCATTTTCGAATGCTGATGCAGATGATCGATTGCGGATACAGATTTCTTTATTTATCTATTATTTGTTATTTATTATTATTTATTATTATTATTTAAAAATATTATTACTATTATCATCATTTATTATATTTTTATTTTATATTTATTTTTATTATTATTATTATTATTATTATTATTATTATTATTATTATTATTATTATTATTATTATTATTTTTATTATTATTATTATTATTATTATTATTATTATTATTATTATTATTATTACAAGTTTAATAGTGTCTTTCCTGCGCACTTATTGAAATTGTGGATAAACAGTTTCTCATGTAGTTATGACTGACGACATAACTTGGACCGGGTTGCAAATCACAGTTTTTGTACTACAAATGCATTCTCCGAGTCAACAACGTTCAAGTTTGAAAAACAAGGGCTAAGATGGCCAGGCTTAGACTGCTCTCGGGAGTTATAAAAAATTATATTAGTTTTCAGGTCAGGAGCAATTTATTCCTGATGTGTCGTCGTTGTTCTAATGGGCCTTATTAACTTTAACACCTTTCGCAGATTTTAATGTCACTAAAGCCGTTTTCGTTTTTGCATTTGTGCTTACGAAACGTAAGAAATGCTCGAGTTTGCGTTCGTTTTTGTCAAATTTAGCGCAAATTTAGAAAAATGCTCACCAAACATAAGGAATTTCCTAAAATTCTGTAAGGTTGCTATTTCCCGTGCTTGCCGAATTTAGGACGTGCTTATGAAAAAGTGTAAACAAACAAGATGAATGTTTCGTTCAATAAAACTAGCTTTAAATTTAATTTCTTCCAAATCGATAAACTCCATCACAATAGTTGATCAATTATTTGTAATATAAACCATTTGTTTTTGTTTTTTATTTCTAATATTTTATTTCTAATTTTTAATATAAACCATTTGTTTTTTTTTTTTTTTTTTTTTTAAAACCACGTGGTCCATTACAACACTGATTCAAAATGTTTGCAAACAAACGTTCGTTTATGTACGAAATTCGTGCTAAAACTGGGTGAGCATTTCTTATCGAGCGTAAGCACAAATGACAAAAACGATAACGGCTTTACTTTCCGATTATTATGAAACTTGCACGAAATGTTTAAAATGAACTGAAAAGAAAGAAAAACGTAAACAAAACTCGGGAAATGAACCTGAAAAAAGTTATGGAGTCTTCAATTTTCATATTTACACTTGCTCCATTATTTAAACTTTCTATAGGCTTAATATAGTGTTGAAGATATATTTAATTATTTTACCACCACTCACTGGTCGAAAGTGCGGGGGGTCTAAGCCCTACTTAGAAAATCATTCGTATGTCATGATTTTGTATCGTGGGTTACAATATATTTTATTAACTTTTTGATAATTAAAATTTTTTTTGACAAAGATGTTTTGAAAGCCACATTTTTACGCATGTTTGCGTGCATGAAAATATTTTTCGGGTGGCTTCCGGTGGGGTTTTATTACGATTTTCCTTGATAACATATTTCTGACATTTTCAGCAAATTTCACTGAAATCAGGGAAAGGCGTAATGAGGTACGTTCTAAAGATGTCACTAGGTTTCATAACATGGCATGGTCCAAAAACCTTGTAACTTAAAAATTCGTCAAATTGTCATAATTTGATCCCGGAACGGCCACTTAAATCTAATTTAGTTATTTAAAACTTAGATTTAGTTTAAGAGTAACGCATAATTCGGTCGCGTAATAACTCGTTAACAACTATATATATATATATATATATATATATATATATATATATATATATATATATATATATATATATATATAGCAGCATATATATATATCTATTTTTATATCTATATTATGAAAGAAGAGTTATTATTATATATATATTTTTAGAGTAATATATATATATATATATATATATATATATATATATATATATATATATATATATATATATATATATATATATATATATATATATATATATATATATATATATATATATATATATATATATATATATATATATATAGTATATATATATATTTTATATATATATATATATATATATATATATATATATATATATATATATATATATATATATATTTATATCGGTATATATATATATATATATATATATATATATATATATATATATATATATATATATATATATATATATATATATATATATATATATATATAATATTATATATTTTTATATTTATATATATATATATATATATATATATATATATATATATATATATATATATATATATATATATATATATACCATGGTAGTAAGAGATATTTTTAGAATGAACGACGAAAGACTCAAAAGAACTGGATCTGAGCAGTTCGCGTTGGTGAACGACATTACCCATCTCAATGCTAACATTAAATTGAAAATCTAATATCATTTTAAATTAGGCAGGAGGTGACATTTTTGGATATTTTTCTAACTTTTTTTTCATTTTTTTCTTTATTTCTGGTCGAGTTTCATAACCAAAAGGAAAGATCTAGCCCAATTATTTTCAAATTTGCAATAAAAATGACAATTTGTTGAATTGACAAAAAGTTAACTCTGTTTCTAACTTTTTTTATAAATACTTTTTTTTTTTTTTTTTTTTTTTTTTTTTGCCAAAAGATATTTACAATCAAACATTGGAAGTTCGAACGAGAAATAATTTGGGTTAAAAAGTACAAAGTTTGAAATTGATATAATCCTTATTCTACTACTCAACATATTGTATATTGAAAGAAAATGATATATCAAATTAAAGCTAACATTACCGGAAAACTGAATATCACAAATTTATTGTCAAAATATAAAACCCTAAATAATATATAAAAAAATGGGAAGAAAGAACATTTTTTTTACCATTAAGCGATCGAAGATGTTGTATTGAACAAGGTGAAGAAGTCATATGTTATGTGTACGCAACCCTTCCGAAGAATACTCTTTTTCAAATGTTGTTCGTGTTAAATGAATGTGTGTAGTTTTCGTTTTGTATTTTTGGTTATAAAGAAAGACAGGATAGGAAGAGATTCAGGACCGAAATTGTACGACCAAAGTTTAAGTCTTTTTCCTTTTCATCGGCTGCAATGAAAAGTCCTAATTCAGGGCAATAAGAGAAAGAGCATGTGAGTCAAATCTCATCAAGTTTTATCCATTTTTTCCCAATCTTTTCAATTAATGATATAAATTAAAAGACAAAATGGTGGTGGAAGAGATTGGAGGAATCAAGACAAACCCTTAGTAAAGATATTTAGTCTGCAAAATAAATCTTGAGTAGGATCCACCAGAACCTTGAAACACTTAAACAAACTCTTACGAAATACAGAGTCTACAGTATAATTCACTTGCCAAAAGAAGTATCACGGATTTAATCAAATGAGGAAAGAATGAGACTTGGTTCCAAACAAGTATCACTAGGATTTAATTACATTAGGAAAGAATGAGGCTTGGTTCCCCTACCGCTGCGCTATGTAATGTAGAAGATAAGTAAATTAGAAAATATATAAATTAGAAAAAAACAGAAAGATATTCTCAAAAAAATCTGGAATAAAGGTGTAAAACCAAAACTTATTTAACAATGTCGGAGTCTCGAAACCAGGCAAGCTACTTATGCTAATTACAAAATAGAAGTTAAAAAAAAAAAAGATCATGTTTCCTCCCAGTTTCTAGTAAAAAAAAGTAAAATTAGAATCCACAAGATATTCACGTTAGTGGAAATTAAGACAAAGAAGTCTTCATATTCACCTTTGTTAGGCAAATAATAATAGGCAAATAATAATAATAAAATAAATATTTACGTTATTTTGGCAAGAATGAATTGGAGCAAAAATAAAATGAACTAAAAGGTAAGATATACACATTTTAGACTCCTTCTACATTCTCTAATATCCATTCGATTACAAGAGTGTACAACCATCTATCTAAGCAACCTCTTATTCTTGATTAAATATTATTATATACGTTATTTTATCTTTATCCTCCATCATAATTATTGGTGCTCAAGCAAACTACTGGAGACATATATAAGAGTATTACATTTTAAAGTATTAATACTAGTGGTACAACACCGTATAGAGAGGTGGCGAGATCTCTCAACTCCTCATAACAACTTTTATAGAGTCTATAAAGGTCTCCGTAAGTTTCACGCTTCACTGGAGTTCTCCATATTTATGTTCTCGTGCGATTATCCCTAATTTTAATTATAACATTGGACAACAAAGAATTTGTCCTAAGGCAAAGAAAACCTAATTCTTACATGTTTAATTTAATACAACAAATGTAAAAAATCGTATTGAGAGTTTTCACTAGTTCTGTCGACGATGCACCACAGTCTGTAATATAATTGCATCTTGGAAAAATTGCCAAAACCATAAAAGATTACAGAGACATAAATTTGGTCATAGTGGTGCAGATCAACACACAAGAGATTACAGTACATAATAGGTCGTTTAGAGTGTATAATAGTATTGCATTTAATATAATTGAATTATTTCTGCCCAGAGCTTCTATATATGGTTCAATGTAAAATTTAGTTCACAATATTGACAATAAGGAAGCTATTCATCCTAAATAAAGTTATTGAAAAAGAAATTATTTACTGCAGTTTTATATTCCCTAATGAATTAGCTTTTATATTTTCATAAAATCTTGCTAACTTGATGGAGTATATATTGTCAAGTGTTAAATAGGCGGCAAAACTGAAGAATCCGAGAGTAGGTACAATAAATATTATTTTATCTTCAAATATGTAGTAATTCTCGAGTGTATTGTATCACGCAAGCAAAGAGAAAGTTAGACACACTGGCAAAGGGATACTGAAGGTCTTGAAATATATTACAACAGATGCAAAAAAAAGATAAATTTGGTCGCTCTGCCACACGCGGACCTATTATAAAATTTAATTATTATTATTTTCATTGAATAGTTGAATATATAGTATCTCCATTATTATTAGATTAATTCATCTCAGAATTATTAAAAATTATTATTAATTTTTGGCTATAATTATTTATTATATTATATTATTTATTTAATTTCTCATTTGTATACATATACTTATATTAATTAAATTATATATAAGTTATTGATTTAATTATATTATTATATTATTTTTATTATTATTTAGTTATTTTTAATTAAGAAAAACAAAAATATTTAAAAATTTTAAAAAAATTGTATATTAATTCTACCGTAACAGCTGTTTTTTGCCCTGAAATACACCAATAATTATACTTGAGTGTCTTTCTCTAGACATAAAGAAAGAGAGATTGCTTCTTGTATATTTCGTCTCCTGCGCGAGGTTGGCATATTAAACAGACTTAAATAATCTTTGCACCACATATACACAGCTCACTCATCAAGGATAATTATTTACTATTTTCGGTACATTCCATAATAATTTAATGAATAACAAAAAGCCTTATATTGCTTGTAATATAATTTTTTATATAAATTATTTATTTGTCCATGATTACAAATAGTTATGGAATTATTTTTAATAGAAAATGTTATAACTGAGGAGATCCAAAGATGACAGACACAATTTTATTAGATTATCTGGTATATATAGAGTGAATATCACAAATGCTCGCGAGAAAAATACGCGAGTTATGCTGAATATCCTCTATGGTAAAATTCACGGGAAAAATAATATTGTTGTTTTATATAATTAATTTTCAAATTTTTTTATATATTAGTTTACTAGAGTGATGAATATAGATTGTCAAAAACACTGTATTCGAGTATAATATAATATGAGAAATAATAAATAAATACAATACCTAGGATATTTCTCATATATACACATCATAAAAAAAATATTATACTATTCTCAATAAACATAAATCAAAATAATTAATTTTGTGAGAGAGATAAATCTCCAAATCAATATATTTTTTTTGGTAACTCCTTAATATATAATTATAATATCATATGTTTAAATTGTTATGTACATTAATTGCAAAATATATTTATTGACTACACCTGTAAGATAATTAATATTATATAATATATTATATTATTATTATTAATTATTAATATAAATTTATTATTATATTAATTATTAATATTAATATATATTATTATATACTAATACAAAATGTAACTATAGATAATCATATTATTAGTTATTATACTATATAATAATAACAATTTAGAAATTCTACTTAAAATACAATTATATTATTATATTATAAATTATTATTAATAATTTAATTATATATTATTTATTATTATATTTAATATTAATATAAATATTAATTATTTATTAATTATAAATAATCATTAATTGATTATTATATATAAAAATCTATTAATTATAATATATTAATATAATTAATATATTATATTAATTATATTAATTAATTATATTATATAAATATAAATAATAAATATAATAAATACTATAAATCTGTTTGTATTTTCAACACACTCATTACTGTAATATTTAACTGCTGCTGTTTATATGTTGACCTTAGCCCGAGGTACAAACTTCGAATGAAATAAATGCTATGAATGCTGTAGACGACATCTTACGTCTTTTATGGTCTTGAGCATATTAATTTAGATACTATTGTCACATGAGGGAAATAAATATTTCCACAGACTATCCAAAAATATATGATAAATAATTGATAAATGAATAAATGAATGATAATATTTATAATAATAATCACACACACACTCAAACATAATATAAATATAAATAATTAAATTAAATTAATATATATAATAATTAAATTATAAGTAAGTTATTTTATAATTAAGTAATTCATAATTATTAATTAAATTAAATTAAATAATATTATAATTAATAATATAAATTAATAATATATAATATAAATATTAAAAATAAATGTAATATAAAAAATATATATACATAAATAATTAATAATAAATTAAATTATAAATTATTTACATATTATATAGACAGATGAAATTATATTTGAGCTTATACAATATTCATTATTAAAAAATTATAAAATAATAACTAATCATGTTATAAAAGGTTATAGAAATATAGTTAAATTTGTAAAAATTTGTTTCATGAGTTGAAGAATATAATAAAGAGATTAAAGAGCAAATATGGTAGACCACGTGCTTAAATAGCCTAAAGAGAGCAGATAAGAAATGACTATATACCATTATTAGTGGTTCAATGCTATAATTTTAATATTAATAGTATGAGCTGGCAAAATACTATACATAATATAAATAATATAAATAATATAATAATAATAATTAAATTAAATAATAATTAAATAATAATATAAATTATAATAATAATAATAATAAATATATATTAAATAATATTAATAATTAAATAATATATAATATAATAATTAAATAAATAATAAATTATATAATTAATAATAATTTAATAATTTAATATATAATAATTATAAATATAATTATATGATATAATTATATATAGATTATATGATTATATATATATATAGATATAATAAATAGAAATGATATAATAATAATAATAAATATATTTAAGTAAAATAATTAGTAATGATAATAAGTAAGACTGAATGAATCTGATAATATAATAATGTCAAAAATAATAAATAATAATAATACATATAATTAATAATAAATAGATAATAGAGTCAGGTTTAGTCAGGAGTTTTTTTTGAATACTGAGATAATGAGTTATTTCATCCTAAATTTTAACACCCATACTAAAATATATAAATTAATCAATAAAGCTTCAGGGCCGAGAGCCTCATAGCGGTTGTTAGATGGAGGTTATGCAAAACTATAGAGGACGTGATTATCATATGTCCAAATTTTTCACAAAGAGGACACGGCGCGCGTCAAGAGCGGTTGCTTGGAATGATTGTCGGTGAGGTTTGACGAGTTGCGCCGGAGGGAGGCCAAGGAGTAGAGAGAGGAGTAAGCCGGAAGAGATCTCTCAGGAGCCGGGAGCCGGGAATTACAAAAGTGATCCATTTGTTCCGCCATCTTAGCGTAAAAAAATAAAATATACCGCTTGCCAGCTTGCTACTATTTAACTATATCTACTAATTCATTTTTTACATAAAAACTTCTGTAACAATTTGAATTAAATTATCTTTTCTAAAATTTGCGTCGAACGCAATTTGTCCTTTCGTCATTCTTAATTATGGACTAAAAAATGTAAAATTTTAAATCTATCACATTTGGCAATTAAAAGAGAAAGTTTTAATACCTAGACAATTTAATACACTTTTATTTGATCAACTACTAAATACTTTATTGTTAATTACTTCACTTAATAATAATAATAGAGAGATGGACGAGTTTAAATAATTAAATTATAATATATTTTAAAGTTCGATTAATTTTACTATATATAGAAAAAAATTTATTGAATATTATTATCATTATTATTCTCTATTTTAGGAAATGAAATGAACAGAGATAATTGATATTATTATTTATAACATTTTCTATCTGTCGTCATCGGTATTCAAAGGACAATTACTATTGATTATTAATTATATGTGCCTTTAATATATATAATTATATATATATTAATTATTATTTATATTCAATATTATAAAATTATCTATGTTCATTTAACCATAATAATAATTATTGTTTTAAATTTTATTATTACATTAATTTATGTTAAGCTAATTATTTAACAATTTCTATTAATGTATCATTTAACTATAATTATTATAATTTATAATATAATTTAGATTAAAAAATAATTAAAGAAAAGTACTATAGGAATATATAGTTATTAAAATACATTTCTTCAATGTTCAAAAGATTTTTTCATCAAATCCTAAAAAAGTTAATTATTTAAATTAGAATATAGGTAATAATTGATTTATTTATTTCTTTATTATATTTCTAATTTATTGTAAGAATAATTTGGTTAATCAGATTTAAATTACCATTTGAATATAATAGAATCTATAGTAATTAATAATTAATTAATAATAGTTATATTAAAATGTGATATATATTAAATATATATTTATTTTATTAATAATATAATTATTATAAATAAATAATGGAGTATGAATTATTTGAATATTGTAAGTTTGCAAACCTTTGTAGTATGCCAATAATATTTTGATTAAATTATTAGTATATTATTATAATTTTATACTTAGTGTTTTAAATGAAAGCAGGAATTGACTTGCAGATCCAAATGATTTTTACATTCTACACATCAAATAATTATCATTTTGTACTATTCAAACATTTTTAAAAGTGTGGTGAAGCATAAATATATAGACATTAATAATTTGTTAATACATTATTAATGTTATATAAACAAAAAATAAAATAATATGGCAAGAGGTAATTAAAAATACCAATTACATTAATAATTTAAAATAATAATTTATTGTTATGAATTTTGTAAAATGTGACGTACAATAATAATAATCATAATGTCGGAATATGGTGAAGATAGGGGATACTATAAATTATTATTATTATGACGATTATTATTTATAAATGAGAGTAAATGTTGTAGACTTACTTTATTCATAATATAATGGAATGATTAGTAATATAATAATAATTATTAATAAATATTTTGTTTTCTGATGTTGAAAATTATATAATAAATTATTTTGATTTTCATAATAATATAATAATAATAATAATAATTAATAGATTTCTAAAGAAATGAATTTATATAAAATAATATATCTGAAAAAAATATCATCATAAATTTAAATTATTAGATTAATAGAAACTGCATTCATTTTCCCCGACTTGAGTCGAAAAGAATAAAATAGCGGTGTCTGTCTATTGCGAAAACGATGAAAGACTTTAAATTTAAGGTGAACAATCTGTTGCTTTGTTCCATTATTGACCTTCATTGAAGGAACATTGTTGCATTATTTAATGGAAAAATACCATTGAAGGAAAGATTAAAATGTCAATTTTGTAAATAGAAAAAGAAAACAGAAAATTTTTTGTAAAATCTATAACTCATCAATGTCTCCCATTATTTAAGCTCTAATTAGCGGTATGTGTGCTAATACTACTTCTACTACTCTACTACTAACTACTAACTACTAGTATACTAACTACTACTACTACTACTACTACTACTACTACTAACTACTAACTCAATTATAATTATTACTATTGTTATTATTATTTTGTATAATTATTATTTATTATTATTAATTATTATTAATTATATATTTTTTGTTTTTATTTTTTTTATTATTATTATTATTATTATTATTATTATTATTATTATTATTATTATTATTATTATTATTATTATTATTATTATTATTATTATTATTATTATTATTATTATTACCCTTATGATATAATTTTATCCTATTATTATATTATATATATATAATTTTATATCTATTATTACTTTATTATTATTATTCAAATTATATTTTTTATTTTTATTAATTATTATTATTAATTATTATTATTATTCATTATTATTCATTATTGATTATTATCTATTCTATTATTATTATTATTATTATTATTATTCATCTTTATATATTTATTATTGAATCTAATTATTATTATTAATTCATTATTATTCTCCAATTATATATTATTATTATTATTAATTATTATTATTATTATTATTTTAATTATTTATTCAATTATTATTATTATTATTATTTTTATTATTAATTATTATTATATTATTATTATCATTTATTTATTATATTATTATATATTATTATTATTATTTAATTATTACTTATTAGATACTTATTTTATTATTGTTATTATTATTATTAATTTATTATTTATTATTATTAATTATTCATTATTATTAATTATTATTATTATATTATTATTTAATTATTATTATTATTATTTTATATTAATTATTATTATTATTATTATTATTTTATTTATATATTATATTTATTATTATTATTATTATTTAATTTATTATTTTGTTATTATTATTTATCTATTATTATTATTATTATTATTATTATTATTATTTTTATTATTATTATTATTATTATTATTATTATTTTTATTATTATTTATTATTATTATTATTATTCATATTTATTATTATTATTATTATTAATTATTATTCATTATATTATTATTATTATCTAACATTATAATTTCCATTTTTCCGACTGAGATTATATTATTATTATAACCTATGGAGATATTCATATACCTTTGAAATAAATAAAATCTCTTCTTTTTTTATCGGAAGTGCAATAAAACCTCCCTCACAAAATATTTTCAATTTTATTTCTCTCCTCTCAGTCTCTCCTCGTCATGCTCTATCTCATCTCATCTCTCGTCTCCTCTCTCTTCTCTCTCTCTGCTCTCGATTCTCTCTCTCTCTGTCTCCTCTCTCTCTTGCATCTCTCTCTCTCTTCTCCGTCTCTCTCGTCCTCTCTCTCTCTATCTTTGGAAAGCTGAGGGAATGGATTCTCTCCTTCCCACTTTTAGACAAAAAAACATATTTCGGTTTGTTCAAATAAATATTCATGATACTTTCATTCTTTTATTTTTCCCCCTTCCATATATTGGTTTTTAGGCCCTAAGCGAGCGCGAACGCGCGCGTCGCACACACACACACAACACACACACCAAACACACACACCACCACCACAAGCGCACAAAGCACACACACATCAAAGCGCACCAAAGCACACACAGCACACAACAGCACACACACACACACTCCACACACAGCATATATATATATATATATATATATATATATATGATATATATTATAATATATAGTTATATATATAATATATATATAAGTATATATATATATAATATATATATATATATATATCAATCATCATCAAGGAATTGTTTTCATTTTCTGTAAAGATAATTCGAGTTAAAAAGAGGCAAATAGCTGTAAATTTTAATTAAACGCTTATTTTCCACTATATCTGTACAAATGTACACTAACATTTATAAAAATGGAAAAACTCATAATCTACAAATTATATTTTCACTTCCTGTTCTTAATTAATAATATTTATTTTCCCTCAAGTCAAAACTTTTCGTGCAATTTCCTTTAATAGAAGAAGGGAACTTCTATATAGAGGGGCGTTTCTCAAACAAGCTGCGGGTCTATTGCCCGTACCGGTCCTGAAATAAATTTTGACAGGATCTTTGGGTCCACCTCTTCGCATACCTTTAGGCAGAATTTACAATATCCAAAACACTGATGTATTGGTTAAGATTAAGAAATGAACCATTAAGCATGGTATGTTTATTTTCTCATTGTTATATACCTACTTTATAGGTCACAATGTCAAGATCTGAAACAATTGACGAGTATTATAATATATGTATATAAAGTTTCAATTATGTTCGTACATTATATTATTTTGTACTTCTTTAATATCACAGACAGAGAAAATTTAACCCAATATTAATTGGTGGGCGAAATAGAAAAGCTTGAGAACGCCAGATATTGAATATTTTCGCTTTGGATAAGAACCTATCACCTTCGCACACAAATTTAGATTTTTTTCCAACTATGAGTTTTCGACCTTCTATCAACATAACATACTGCTATTCTTTTCCGTATATAATATAAATATATATGTACTATATATAATATATATGTATTATATATATATATATATCTATAATATAATATATATATATATTGTTTATTATATATATAAATTATATATATATAAATATATAATAATATATTATATTATGTATAATATAATATATACTTATATATTGATTTCGTCAGAATAATATAACTTGTACTAACCAAAATATTCATATTATATAAATATATTTTTATATACTAATTATATACCCTATACTACTAATATAATATATATATATCCACTATATATATTATTTATACTATTATATGTGTAATATATATATAGTATATATATATATATATTATATAATATATATAAATATATATATAATATATATATATATATATATATAATAATATATTTATATATATAATATTACCCGGTCATATATAATATATCATATATAATATATATATAGTACAGTATGGAAGGATATATACTATTTAGTAGTATAAATATATAGTAGTATATATAGATATATAGATAAATAATATTATAATATATATATATCTATAATCTAAATAGTATATCTAATTATATATATATATATAAGGTGATATATACATGAAATAATATACTGGTATTGTGATATAATAAACACAAAAACTGTAACAATTATTCTTGCGGATGCAAAAAAAATATTATATAAAATGGAAGTATTTTTTTCAACTAAACATATGATATCATTGCCCTAACAAAGGTTCAGACCTAAATAATCTCGCAAAATAAATCATCTTTTTTAAAATGAAAATTGAATAATCCTCACATTCCTCTGATCCTAAAAAATTTCAATGGAATCTCTAATATTCGCACTTTCTATACATCCATTACTGAAGTTGTATCAGCTAGCTGAAATAATTTGTAATTACATAAAGTTCACCACGAGAAAAGAAAATAGCAAGAAACATTATGAAGACTCCATCTCAATAATATAAGAATTCATCGCTACAATAGCCATGAGTTTTGGATTCAATTTCCAAAGTAAAAATGTCACCAAAATATCATTAAAATTATGGTTATTATATTATATAATATAATATATTATTATAATATATATAATATATATATTAATATATTATATATATATATATATTATATAATATATATATATATATATATGATATATATATCATATATATATACATATAATATATATATTTATATATAGTATATATATAGTATTATATATAATATATATATATATATATATATATATATATATTATAATATATATATAAATAATATACACAATAATATATATATATATATATATATATACTATATATATATATAAATATTATATATATATAATTATAATATATATATATGTTATATTATATTTATATATATATAGCATTGATATCAGAAGACATAGGGTTAGACTTACCAGACCATATAGATATGAACAAAAAATATGTTGAGGAGGATAGTTTTTGATTTTTTTGGTTTATGGAATTTTCATAAAATATATTTTCCTAGAAAAAATTCAGTGTAATAGATCATAGCTGTTTAATAAACCGTTAGGTAATTCTTTACCTCTTTGGTTGGTCGTATAGCAATTATAATCTTGACAGTTACTCTAAATATTCATCAGCTTAAAACTTTACAACATTTTAACTTTTTGACTTTTTTGGAAATTCACGCGAAATATCTATAGATAGATATATAAAAATTAAATAAATGAAATTAATTTTTCTAAGATTAAAATAATTTTCGTTATATCTTAATTTCAATAGTTAATATATATAAATATATAATACATATATATACTAGTTACTATATATATATATATATTATATATATATATATATATATACTAATATATATATATATCTATATATCCCTATTGAGTAATATATATATACGAGTAGTATATACGGTAAATAATACGCGGTTATGTATCGGTATATATACGGTACTGACGAAGAAATCATACATTCGGTACAATATTATAGACGGATAAGACGTAATAATAAAGATAAATTATATATATAATATATAATAGTTATATATATTAGAGAGATATATATATATATAATTACTATATAGTATTAAAACAAATTATAAATACATATATATTAATATATATATATAACGATTAGGATATATAATAATATATATGGGTGATGAATTTAAAGCGTACAACCGGACACCAGAGAAAGTAGTTAGAGAATTGACAGCAAGCAAGGAAATTGAAAAGAAAGCAATAGCCCTTATCCTTTTAGTACCATTTAAGTGATAACAAAGTAGGGCGGTCGTCGGCTAGTTTAGTGACAATATCCCGCCCGAGCCTGACCTAAGGTTTCACGTTGGGACGGGAAGCGGACCTCACTGTGGCATGAACGTATGTCTTCTGTCAATGTATGAGGT
>JABUQX010108657.1:37500-39430 GCA_015478945.1 Trachelipus rathkii | reverse complement strand
TATATATATATTATATATATATATAATATATATATATATATATATATATATATATACATAGTATATAAGAAACGGATTTTAATCTAATTTATAAATTCTGATATACATTAATCAGTATTAATATATATATATATATAAAGGTATATATATAGAATATAAATATATATATAATAATATATATATAGAGTGAATAGTGGTAATAGTTGTATATATATATGTGTGGTTATTACTATTATATATTTGGCATATACATATATATACATATTAAAGAAGAGTTATTATATGTTGTTAAGGCTATTATACTATATAAGTTACATACATTATATATATATATATATATATATATATATATATATATATATATATATAAAAACATCATTTGTGTATGTATATAAAATATTATATAGTGTTTATGAGACGACCACCTTCATTTCCGTTTCATCCACAGCTTTCGGCGAAGATTATCCCTACTACGACGACTACGATTATCACTCTAAGAAAGCAGAAGAAGACGCAGTGGAATTGCCCAAATTCCTCGCCACTCCGCAGTCGTTTTCCGTGGCAATTGGAGACGAGATTACGTTGCCGTGCGACGTCGATAGGGCAAGTGAAATCGCAGTAAGTACACGAGGGGAAGATAAGGAAAAGGGGAAATGAATATGAAGAAATCGAGATGGAGATAAAAATAAAATAAAATGAATGTTTAGGTGAAAATGAATGTGATTGTATGATGAGAGAACCTTAATAAGAATTATGTATCAATATAGTCTCTACTATATGGTACGATGCTTCTCATTCTCTCTGGTGTAGGCTTTGCAATTTTGATGAAAACGATGTAATAAAATTAGAAAGATTTTAGGGGAGATACCAGTCATGCTATTAAGGCATATATATATATATATATATATATATATATATATATATATATATATATATATATATATATATATATATATATATATTATATATATATCATATATATATATATATATATATATATATATATATATATATATTTATATCCATGAAGTACACATTATATTATATTATATAAATTATGTTATTTTTATATATATATTATTATATAAAGAATATTATTATATGCAGTTCTCTATATACATATATATAGATAAATACAGATATTTGCACATATATATATATGAGAGATATAGAGAGAGAGAGAGAGAGAGAGAGAGAGAGAGAGAGAGAGAGAGAGAGTATAATTGCATAATCTCTTTTTATTATTATTATTATTATTATTATTAATATTATTATTATTATTATTATTATTATTATTATTATTATTGTTATTATTATTATTATTATTATTATTATTATTATTATTATTATTATTATTATTATTATTATTATTATTCAAAATATTTTTAATAATTTACTCTTATTTTAATTTAATTATAGTTTTGTGTTGATTCTAAAGAACTTTTTGTTCGTTGATGATTTTTCTTCTTATTTCATATTATTGGAAGTAGTTTTCTTTCTAACGTTCAATTTCCAATTCATATCTTAAACAAAACAAAAATCTCTCAATTTAAAAATTAAATTAAAGTATTAAATATTAATTGAACTAATTATTTAATTAATTGAATCTATTAATTAAATTAAAATATTGAATATTATTAATTTCAACTAGAGGGACAAAGGTGATTTTTGCTTTGTAAATAAATGACAACGCAATGTAAATCACATAAAGTTATTTTTATTAAAATCAGAGAATGAATCGGAATCGGAACAAGGAAAATCGGTTGGGGTTCGGTGAACCCCAATGCGATCCGAAATTGAGTGATTCTGGGAAAACCTAAACAAACAACTGAAGTTAGTTTTATAAGTTCCAAGAAATAATATTCCTTAACTAAGTCTGAGCATACCCTCCTATGTCCATGAACTCTAAATCAGAATAAAGATTTGAATT
>JABUQX010108657.1:0-10000 GCA_015478945.1 Trachelipus rathkii | reverse complement strand
AAAATTTATTTGTAATAACCTGTTTGATTTATTTATCATGATCAAATATTTTGTTCGGTTAACCAAAACATTTATTAGCAATCAAAGTGGGAATTTGGAATTTGGCAATTGCAACTGAATTTTGGTTAGATTTACTAAATAATTATTTTTAGTTACATAATGTATAGTTATAACTGCAAAAGTTTCGTTGGATTTACTAAATATTTATTTGTTTGTGCTAGAATTTGGTCACTAGGACAAAGGATTGTGATTCGGTTAACCAAAACATTTATTAGGAATCAAAGTGGGAATTTGGAATTTGGCAATTGCAACTGAATTTTGGTTAGATTTACTAATTAATTATTTTTAGTTACATAAAGTTTAGTTATAACTGCAAAAGTTTCGTTAGATTTACTAAATATTTATTTGTTTGTGCTAGAATTTGGTCACTAGGACAAAAGATTTTGATTCGGTTAACCAAAACATTTATTAGGAATCTAAGTGGGAATATTGGTTACCTTAGCAACAAATATGGTTAGATTTACTAAATAATGTTTAGTTACAACAGCAATATTTTCGTTGGATTTACTACATATTTATTTCCATTTGAGCTAGAATTTGGCTACTAGAACAAAAGATTTGTAACTATAGCATTCTTATATTAGTTGCAACAAATATATTACTGTACTCTACAGTAAACTTTGTTGATTTGATTTATTTATGATCATCATATTTTATTTATCCACTGTAAATATTTGGTCAAAGCGAAATACTGATTTAGTTAGGAAAATTAAACTCTGTAGGTATAATGGAGAATTCACTTGCCAAAAGTTAAATTAATAGGAAAAATTAACGGTACAAATAACTATAATCTGCTGAATCACCAAATCTATTTTCCTTTATATTTACATTTTAAATAGTGATTAAATTTTTACAATTAATTTTATCACAAAGAAAATCTCAGATCAATCGATACTGAACACCTGAGCTTTTCTTTATAATAAAATTCTATATAAAAATGAGCTCTTCAGTAGGTTAATATCACAAAAAAAATGTGTTTCATATTAAAGTTATTTGTACCGTTAACTATTCCGATTAAATTAAAAAGTTTTAGCCTGTGAATTTTCCATTAAACTTACAAATTGTAATTATCGTTAACTAATCAGTTTTCAAAACCAAATATTAACAACTGATAAAGAAAATATGATCTTCATAAATAAAATACAATGCTTGTGCAATTTTTTATATTTTTTTTGTAAGGAATAATCGTAATTGAAATTACAGATTTTAAATTACTAATTATCACAATTAAGTAAATCAGAGTTAAGTTAATTTTACATTTACCTTTTCAGATATTTGAAATAAATTTTATGTAACAAAATATACATTGCTTACAAATTATAATTAGAGCAAAGAAAGTACTTCAATGCTCAAGTGTTAACATAATTGGCAACAGAGGATGAAAAAAAAACAGGTGCAAATGATTTATATAATAGAAACGAAAATAAAGACTACAGAACATTTTTTAACTGAATATAATAATAATAATAATAATAATCATAATAATAATAATAATCATAAAGAATAATAATCATAAAGAATAATAATAATCATAATAATAAAGTATTTATCATATATTAAAGATTCCACTTAAAAATTTTTTACCACCAATAAAATTCAACTTATAGGAGTTATAATCGACACACTCGGAAAGACATGATAGTGATAGACTTTTATTTTCGGGTTTCTCAATTTCATAAGCATGAAAATGAGTGTTAAATTCAAGCGTTCTGTATGGCTTACCACAAAATATTAAACGGGGAGGATCATAAACAAAAATGTAAATTATTTCAAAAAATATTGGCATATCATCTTTAAGTGCATTAAACAAAAAATATTTTGATTTATAGGTACGGCCATTAAAAATAACACGACGATAAGCATTAAACCTTTCCCCATAAGTTGATAAACTTGCATTAAGACGTACTATTTCAGGAAAATCCATTACATTTATTTTTTCTCCACAGACAAGAGTATCATCCAAACATCTGTTGGAAATTAAACGATAAGAAAATTTTAATTGATATTTAGTAGCAATTGTTTTAAGTAGATTTCTTCTACACTGACTAGTATTACTAATTAATTTCAACTCTCTATGTTTCGCTTCAAATCTCATACACCATAAATTAATAAGAGGACCATATTCACAAACCATCCGCGGATAGTGCACCATAAAATGATGTTTAGGCTTTAAATTAGAATCTGAAAATAAATTTAAATACATTTCATGATGTTCTGAAATAAGAGTAGACAGTAAAACATGAATTCCCTTTTGAAGTGTGCTTGAAAATAAAATATCTAAAATTTGTCTAAGTATCAAATACAATTGCCAATGTTTGTCACTGCATGGTATATAACTTCCTATAAGGTAAGGAAATATATTTACAAAGGAAATCATTTCCGATGCAGAAAAACCTAATGAATCTTTGACTAAATTTTCGTGTTTTATGCAAGGTACTGCAGCTTCATTTTCTCCGTAACTGTAAAAACGAATCCTATTATTTAAAGTTTCAAGTGAAAAAATATTTACATTTACATAAAAAAGTATGATTTTACTCAAATCAAAATTACAAACACCCTCAGTTATATCGTGCATTAAATCACCAATAACATTGTCCAATATATGAAAATTTGAAACTTTATTAAAAATGCATTCAGATCTTATACCAGTTTCTGAAGGCGTATTTAATAATACCTCTCTTTCATATTCATCTTTCCTCCTCAGTAATAAAATGTCTTCCGTCATTTGTCTTTGCAAGATTTCCTTACTCGCTTTACAATGCCTACAGTAATAATTCGCATTAAAACTTTGAACAAACCCTCCAATTGTATTCATAGCTAAATTATCACCAATAAGTGATATCAGTTGAAAATAAATTTTAAAGTTTCCATTACCGATTTTCACTTCAATACCTTCTGCTTGCAAATAATTTAAATCTTTTATCATCTTGTTGAAAATAATTTCGTTATCAAACATTCGCATATCTGATGAATAAGATAACATTAATAAAAAAATATTTTCTAATCGCGATTGAAACTCTTTAGGAAAACATCGAACAGAAAAGTAAAATGCTCCTATTTTGTTCTTACCAGCATGTGAACCCAATGGATTGCCACATTCAAAATCATCATAGTAAAGAAGGAGTGGAAAAATTCTTCTTCCTGGGTAATTTAATTTACTAGTGGCCATATTCCCATTACTAATATCATTTAAAAGTACAGACTCTGAACAAGAATCCATGTATTTACATGCAATATCATAAACGTTGTCCATCGAGAACAAACATTTTAAGGTATCGATAATAGGAATATAACAAATACGAATGGGAACTTTTTCTATGACTGTTTTAAGTTTATATTTCTTCAGTTTGGTTTTATATCCTATCGTTATAAGCTGAGGATCAACATACACCTCTTTTTTACGTAGATACTTTAAAGTTAAAAATTCAGTACGAAATACTGAAAATGGATTTTGAACGCTATTAAAAACCTGTTCTAGAGCATGCGAGTCCATATCACGAAAAGTAGAAAGAATTTTGTGTTTAAGCAAGGGCAAGAATGATGAATTAAAAATTAAATTCTCAGCTTGGAATATTTCCTCTCTAATTTTCTTTCTTGATGCAAAATCATTATGAAATTTTTGAGAGACAAATTGCAGAATTTCTTCCTCGAATTTACTTTGTAGGGCTGAAACATCATATTCTAAAAAAGAGACTTGACATTCGTCTTTCATTTCTAAAGGATGAGAAAATTTATCATTAGATAGATTAATATTTTGACGTATTAAAGTAGATTGAATAATGTTACTGGAAGCACCGCTTGAAGACTCTAAAAGATTATCATTATTAGAACTAATAAAATCATTTTGTGAATTTTGTTTTGTTTTTTTGTAATTTTGATTAGAGTTTATAACTTTTAAATTGGAAAGATGTTTTTTCAAATGTCTTTTAAAGGGCCATTTTAAACAAAATTGCTTTTGGCAATTACCTTGCCCACATATAAATTTACTTTGAGAATACTGCTCTGGGTGAAAAACTTGCAAATGTAATATCAAACTAGAATCACTAGGTACTTTTCTCTTACAATAAAAGCAAACAAAACTAAATTTAGCAATTTCCATTTTCTAACTATAAATTTTAAGGTTATCAAAATTTTAATCCGAAATTTCGTCAGTATTATATGATGTTATATCTGAAATTAATTCGCACACATCAGAAACTGTCTTATCCCACTCAGTTGTAATTTCAAAAAAGAACTTCTGTATAAATAACCAAACACTTTCAGATTCCATAGGGTATTGAAGGTGGAAAACATGAAAAGCTTTAAAGCAGTTTTCAATTGCATTTAAGGGTGAATCAAATCTGTATAGCACTTTATTCATAACCACGTAGTAATGCACTGCATTCAGAAGATCTTCTCCCTCAATAATTACAAATGGCTGCATGTGTAATGACATCTCCCCAAGCTTTTCCTGTCTTCGAGAAATGATGTTAGGAATATCATCTGCAATCTGAAAAAGAAATGCATTAATATTAGAATGGAATAAATCATAATACTAATATCCTCAGCATTCTGAAAAAGAAATGCATTATTAAAATGGAATAAATCATAAAATTAACATTTTAACTTTTTAAGGGATATTGTGAGTAATAAAAGTAAAAAGGGAATATATTTTTAATTTAGTAAAAAGTATAATATAAAACTAAATAATAAAATTACCAGAGCATGAATCATGAAAGCCTCTTGCATGTCACCTTTCGAAGGTTTCCAATTTGTATTCTTTTTGGATGGAAGTGCGACTTTTTTGGGTTTTAGCAGCAGGGGTAATAAATACAGAAGAACAGCATCTTCTCCTATAAAGGGAAATTTTGAAAGAAAAAAATATAGCTGGATTTTACAAATTTGGTTTAAAAAACTTTGGCTATTTAAACAAAAATATCAATCCTCGAAATAACATAAGCAATAACACTGCCTAAATACGTACTGGAAAAATTACCATTACAATTATCAAATCCAACTTTATAACTACATTAACTTCTTACAATTTCCCCTTTTTATATAAATAAATTTCTACTTTATTCAAAATATTCCTTTAACTTAAATGCCAGATATTATCAATTCATTATGTAAATATTAGCACGAGATGTCAGTCACGATTAAAGAAATCAAAACTGTTAAATCCCCATTTTATTATACGAGCCCAATTTCCACTATAATTTAAAAAAATTGTTTGATAAAAGATTCCAACTACAACCTCATCTCTGAATAAAAAAAATGGGATGTCTATTCCTACTAAAAACCGAGTGCCACTGAAGGAGACTTACACCCATTCCTAAAATTATGCCACTAAAAACGACTTGAACCTTTTCTTATAACTTATATTTGAAATGAAAACATTTGCGTACATATATTTGATTTCATAGCTATAAAATAAAAATAATGGTGGAGTGAAAAACCCATTCAAAAATACTATGATAAAATTATTTACACATGTAAATATGACCATTACTTCATACTTAATGATTAATTACTAATTTGAAATACGTAATAACACATGCAGGCATTAATGATAATACAAATAAACAGAAAACTACTAACCTTTTGAACCTTCAGGGTGAATATTTTTCAAAAGGTTGATCCATGTTTTATGTTTGATTCTGTTCATCATTAAGTGTTTAATACTCTCTTTATTCAAATTCCATTTGAGATAAAATTTAGATGATGTTCCAAACATAGTTATAAAATCAATACTTATCTATAAATATATAATATATATATATATATATATATATATATATATATATATATATTTATATATATATAATATATATATATATATAATATATTATATATATATAATATATATATATATATATATATATTATATTAGTATTATTATTATTATTATTATTATCCTCCTCTCTCCCCAAGAATGAGGGTAAGGTGCGTTATTGCATCGGAAAAGAAAAGTAATAGAAGAACATGACACAGTCGAAAAGAAAGCCCAGCCTTACCGCCCTCTCAATATCAATTAGCGGGAACCCGTCGCCGTCAGAAAATCCACCCTAGAGCTTCATGGGACCGCGACGGATCCTCACTAAATACTATGAAATCGTCAGTGCAGGGTTCATCCTTGACCAGGTGGGCACAGGCCACGCCCCTCACAACACCCGCCATTCATTCCTATCAACCACCATTCTTCTCGCCTCTACCAAACTTCACATTTCTTTCCTCCAGGCATTCCTTCACGCATCCATCCATTTTTTCTTCGGTCTCCCACAGCCGGTCGATTCCCAACACACTCGCCACTATACATCCGCTTAACAACCGACTATATCCACCCTTTCCACATGACCAAACCATATTCAACATACTTTCATTTATTTTCTATTTACCCTTCTTCACACACATCTCTCTCTAATACTTCATTCTCTCTCTTATCAAGTTCTTTTCACACCTAAAAAAACCCCTAAGGTGTCCATCTGAACACGTTGAACTTTAGATATATACCTCTTATTCCAAACCATAGTCTCACTACTATGCATTAACATATTAAAAATCATACCCTCATGTAAGACCCTAGCGCACTCTAGACTTAGTCCCTTCAATTCACCCACGATTTAATTGCACCAGCCCACCTTCCTACCATTCACAACTTTCCTACTACCTCTCTGCATCATCCGTTCCTTTTTCATCCAACATATATCCTAAATATTTAAACCTCAGACACCTGCTCCAGCTGCTCACCATCTACATTACTTTCACACCGAGAACTATCCTCACTCACAACCATACCTTGCTCTTATCTATGTAACTTTCAAACCATTACCTTTACACACCCTACCAAATCTCTCTACTATACTCTTAAACTCTCTTCAGATTACAACCCACACAAAAACCGAATCATCCGCAATATATAGGTAGGGCACACCTCATTCACTCCATTCCTCCATCTTCTGACACATTTCCTGCAACCCCCAGCTCTAATTCTTTCATAACCCCATCCATATACAAATTAAATAACCAAGGAGACATAACACATCCCTGCCTAACTCCACTATTAATATTAAATCCAATCACTTTTGACACCATTTATCCTTACACACGCCTCACTATCTTCATTACACTTTTAATTCCATTCAGAGCCTACCACCAACACCATATATTACTTAACACCTCCCATAGAGCTTCCCTATTAATCCATCTACGCCTGTTGCCAATCCATAAAAACCTAAATACAATTTATTTCTTCTCCCTCATTTTCTCAGTCATTGTTTCAGTGGTATAGATTTGATTCCACACATCCTCTACACTCCTTTAATTGCAACCTTGTCTTCCACCAATCAGTCCATCAGTCACTCGACGCACTCTTTTCGACAAAATACTGGCATATATCTTCCCTACAACAACATTCAATAAACTAATTCCCCTATAATTCCTACAGTTCCCTTTAATCTCCCTTACCTTATATAGGGTACTAGTTACTGCTCTCCTCCATCTCTCGGAACTTAACACCCTCCATAAACGCTTTATTACACAACTTCAAAATCCATTCAATCACTATCTCGCCTCGTTCTTGATCATTTCACCAATAATTTCATCTATACCCTGCAGATTTACCATCTTCAACTTTCTCACTCTACCCATTACTTCCTCCTTGCTATAAAACCTCATCCCCAAAATACCTATTCCTTCTGGCACCATCAAACCCACACACTTCACTATCACCTCTTCATTACTATTAATATTATACAGATTCTCAAAGTGTTCTATCCACACTCTCCTCACATCCCTTTCATCAGTCACAAAAGCACCATCCCTATTCTTTATTCTACCCAGGTTCCCCTTATTCTCATTCTTAACCTTCCCCGCTTCCTTCCAGAAAAGCTTCCTATTACCTTGTAAGTCCTCATTCATCCTCCTTCCAAACTGTTCATTTAACTCTTCTTTCCTCCTACGTAAGCACCTTTTTACATTCCTTTTCCTCCTTATATGACTTCCAAACATCTTTCTTATGAAACATCATTGGCTTTTAGTACATTCAACACGCTTCTTTTTTACTTTCCACCACTCACTGTTAACATTCTTACCTCCTACTTTTAGCACATCCACATTACTTCCTTTGCACTTCTAACAACTGCTTCCTTCATTTGCTCCCATATTTGTTCAGTTTCAACTTGTTCACATTCGACTGATTTACTTGCGAGTGTTCTTAGATACTTATCCTTATTACCTTGTTCACTTAACTTCTCACTCTTAATTCTACCCACTTCCTTCCGTATCACCTTCCTCTCCATCCAAGCCCCCACTAATTTAATTTTACATAGAACAATATAATGATCCGATAATCCCATTCCTAATCCCCTAACTGATTTAACATTCCAACACATACTTCAACATCTCTCTTCACCAACACAAAATATATATATATATATTATATAATATATAATATATATATATATTATATATATATATATATTATATATATATATATAATATATATATATATATATATATATATATATAATATATATATACTTACTCCAACCCCTGACCCCCCTTAATTGGAGGGCCACACTGCCTCCAGAAAGCCGGCCGCATCCTTTGGGCGTTTCCACAGGTCTTCAACAGATGTGATAGAAAAGCAGTTCGGGGGGCGTCGAGAGCTGGGCAATTTAGAAGGAGGTTCTTTACTGTATCTGGGTGGTTATGGCATCTAGTACATGTGGGGGAAGTGACGTTATCTAGTTTAAATTTAAATTTATAATGTAATAGTTTTGGGTGGTGTCCTGATCTGCACCTAGCGAGATTAACTTGGTCTCTTCTGGATAGTGAGTTTTCAGCAGGAGAAATTTTTGGTGGTTGGGATTTTAAAATTTTGTTGTTAGGGCGATTTTGTAGCTGAATGCTAGTGAGATGGGTATGTATATGAGAGAGCCAAGTTTTGTTGGGGGAGGGGGGGGAATGATGTTATATATGTCATTATAGAGTTTGGAGGGTGAGGAGGGAGGGAGTTTTAATCTGTGACGGATGGGGTTGTTGAATATTTGGTGACAAGGGTGGGATGGGTTTAAGGTTTTCTGGTAAAATTGTGTTCCTACCATCTCTAAGTGGGAAGTGATAGGGAGAATTTTGGTTTCGTTCTGTAGATGGTGGATGGGGGTTGTTTTGGTACAACCAGTAATTATTCTAAGGGCGGTGTTTTAATTTTTTTTTAATTTTTTTTATGTTGGCTTTTGTTATTGCTGGGAACCATCCAGGGGAAGCATAGTTTAATGTTGTTCTGTGAAGTTGTTTGTTTATATGTGGTGATAAGTGTGTGTTTTCTGTCGCTAAAATCATGTTGGGAAAGTGTTCGGAGAGTGTTTAGTTTACGTATGGTGGAAGATGTAATTTGTTCCATATGTGGGGTGAATGTCAGATGTGTCTCATATGTAAGGCCTAAAATTTTTGGAGTTTTATTAAGTGGAAGGGGGGTGTTATTTAGAAGAGCTATAGGGTGTAGTGAGGATTGGGAACGGTCTGTGGTAAGCAGGGCTGCGGAGTCGTAAAATAAATTTTTTGACTCCGCGACTCCGACTCCTTAAATTCAAATTTGGATTTTCAACTCTGACTCCGACTTCACTTAAACAAAAATTTTAGACTCCGACTCCGACTCAACTTAAAAAAAAATTTTCGACTCCGACTCCACTCAAACAAAAAATTTCGACTCCGACTCCGACTCCAGCAGTAAAATTCAAAATTTCGAGTCTGCCTCAGCTTAGTGCTTACAGGTACAGTAAAACATTTTTTTGTTTCAGGGGATGATCCAATATTGGAGATTTTGGGACACCATTTTAGCCCCACCTAAAAATGGACATAAAATTCTTAATAAATTTCAGACAATTTTGTTGGGGAAGAAGCAAACCGCAGCTTTTTCTGACCTCTAAAACGTCATTTTCGAGTGTTTTTAGGTATCTGT
>JABUQX010108656.1:0-52917 GCA_015478945.1 Trachelipus rathkii | reverse complement strand
AGGAGAAGAGAGATAATTATAGGTAAGTAAGGAATGTTTCTTTATTGTATTAGGGTCGAGTAGTATTTCGTCTACTTAATTCTATAATGATGCTACCATATACAAGGGCTAGATGATCACCTATATAACGTAAAGGAGATATACCAGCACTAGCGTGGTGCGTCCGTGACGGTCGTCAGCGTTTCAGCCTGGTCGCTGACTTATATAGTCATGAGTGCTGATATATGAGGGCATATTTGCTATCGTAGCGTGATGCGCTCCTATATGACATGCAGAATAATTTCCGGCGAAGGAAATATTTATATATAATTATATATTATATATATAATTATATTAATATAATAAATAATTTATTTATTATATATAATATATATTATATAGTATATATATAGTATATATATAGATTATACGGCATTTAGTGGGCTCGAGCCGAAGGGGAATCATAGGGGGGGATTGTTTTCCTATTACCCAGTAGTAGTGTAGAGGGGCTAGTATGATGGAACCCTCTATAGCGATCACTCGCTCAATTTCTTTAAAAGAGCACAAAATAAGTAAAAGCCGAGGGGAAAATCTTAATTCCAAAATAAATAAAGTTAAGTTTCGAAGGCCGTAGAGACACCGACTTATCAGCTATGGGAGGATACCTTGGGTAATTCTTTGTTTAACACAATCACCCATTTATTTAATAGGGCAACGTAGGTATCGTATATATATTAAAATAAAATATTTAAAGTTTATAAACTGTTACTACATTTTATTTAACTTTTAATAATTCGTGTGTTGTTAATCTTGGGTTGAACACTTATGTGTTCTTTGTGGTTAAATAGTGTTTCTAGTAACTAATCGTTGGTAGAGTAAGACGAGATGTTAGTTTGATAATAATGGTGGTTTCCGGTTTACTGATGGAATTATAGTGTTCGAGGTATATATATATAATGTAGATCGGCTTGATCAAAGAGTGAATAACCGCTAGGGAGCGTTAATAATATGAATGAACATCAAAGATGAGTCATAATAAAGTAATGACACTAATAGTTATAGGTACAAAGTAGATGTATTAATTAAAGTGAAGGCATCAAGCTGAGCATTACATAAAATACGAGGCATCAAAGTATGAGGCCTATAAGCTGATGGTAATATTAATATGAGCTTATGTTGGGAGTCAATAAAGTTGAGGCATAGTAATTGTAGTGCATCAGATGTTGAGGCAGTTCAAAAATTAATTATAGATGATGGTATGGTAGTATGCGGTGTGTATAGTGTGTGTGTTAGTGTGGTAGTGTAGTGTGAGTAGTGGGGTGTAATGTGTTATGTGTGTTCTAAATAATATGACATAATATAAGCATGATATAGATAATATATTATTGGATTATACTAATAATCATAGTATCTCAATAAAAGGCATCAGTTTTTGATTCGTTTTATCATTTGTTCTGTGTATGTCTTTTTTGTGATGTTGCGGTGGGTTGATGTGTGTGTGATTGTACTAAGTAATAGATTTGGAGGTATGTGGTGCAGAGTTGGCGATCAGTGGTACTTAAATTAATTAAATTTCGTTAGTAATCATTTTATGTATAAAAATTACATATATTTATGTTATAAAAATATAATTTAAATGTATTTAATAATTATCGATTTCAGAAAAGTAGATATGCTGTAATTATGAGTGGATGTGTGTAAGTTGCATAGTTTGTTGTGTCAGATCGGTGTGTAGAGAGGTCTGTGTTACATTGTAGATTGTAATTTATGTGTTTACTATAGATAAATATAAAATAGCTGAAGATTATAATACTAATAAGGAGGCGAAATACGCGGAATATATGGGCGCGGGCGCAATATAGTCAGGCTGGGTGGAGATAAGGGTAATTTGTACTATTAGGGGCGACGCGGCGGCGGGACTTACAGTGCGGACGCCCACCACGGGTGCTTGAGGATGGGTATGATTTGTACGGGTGGGTAGATCATGCTGAGTATATCCTATGAGTGGTTAGCTTATGATGTGAGGAATATAACGACATAATATCATATATAAAGGAAACAGTTCCTTCTACACTGATAAATGGATTAGGAGAGGGAGACCTGTTTCGTGGCCTGCAAGATTAAAAAAGAGTATAAGTTTAATAACAATGGGATATGTCTTGTCTATACTGGAATTAACTTTTGACCTGTAGTACTTTAGATGAAGATTAGTCAGAATATACGTGATATCGAAAGAAGTGCTAGATTCGCTATAAATTGATAGGAGATAGTAGAGATAGATAGATATGATGATATGATAGTAATAGTAGATAGATAGAATAGATAAGATAGATAGATAGATAGATAGATGATATGATTAGATAGAAATAGATAGTAAGATTGATAGATAGAAATAGATCGATGGGTTATAGAATAATGAAGTTAGATAGATAGATAGATGATTAGAATATATATATATATAGTATATATATATATATATAATATATATAATATATATATATAATAATATATTATTATACGATAAGATAGATAGGATAGTATAGATAGTAGATTAGATAGATAGATTAGATAGATAGATAGATGATAGATAGATAGATAGATAGATAGATAGATCGATAGAGAATGAATAGAAGATAGATAGATAGATGATAGATAGATAGATAGATAGATAGATAGTAGATAGATAGATAAGATAGATAGATAGATAGATAGAAGTATAGATTATATGAGATAAATAAAATAAAAGAATGTAGTATATGAAGTAGAGATGAAGAAGTGATTGTAATAGATATGTAGTGGAAAGGTAGTGATAAAGAGAGATATCGAGGATAGATAGGATCATAGATAGATAGAGTAGATAGAGTAGATAGATAATAGATAGATGAATATATAATATAATAATATATATATATGTAATATAAATGAGAGTTATATATATATAATATAAGTATATATATATATATTATATAAATTACTTTATCTATGATATAATATACTATATATATAGTAAATTATATATATATAGTATATAGTAATTGTAATAATAGACTGGAGATGTAGTAGGTCAAAGATTAGATATAAGAGAGGAATAAGTAGATAGTAGGTTATATATGAGAAGATAGATGTTGGGGGAAAGGGATGTGAGAAAAAGTGAAGAGGAGTAGAGTTGAGATGGTGAGAAATGGAAGATATGTGTATGAGAGTTATTCTGATGAGAGTGATGAGGATATAATGAGTAGTATGTAATTGGGATCGGGAGCGGGACGGGAGACACGATGGGGGGGACGTATTATCCATACGTCACAACGTAGTAGGAGGGGCGAAGGAAGGAACACTCCAGGACATGAGCCATACAGAAGAAGCGGGGGTCCGGAGACCTATCCTCGGAGGGGGAAGAATAGTCTACATCTGTCGTCTTTACCCGGATGGCCGAGAGACGACCACTACCTGACATATTTGGCTGGTTTACCTTGGGGTAATTCTTTTAATTTGAAAAACACCCCAAAGATAAAATAAATCAATAATTACAAAAATACTTTTTCAAAAATTTATTTAAAATAATTTCTAACTTTTGAGCATGATCGCTACACTATAAACTCAATATGTTTAGTAGCAATAATATTAAAAAAAAAAAACAATTAAAAGAACGATGGCATCTACAGTGAGGTAAAAGAGGAGTTATTTTATTGTATGAATCAATGTCGCGTAATGACATGATCGAGAGTTAATTTGTTAGAGTCAATTTAATCTTAAAATAATAAAAAATAAAAAAATCAACCGAGGATGGTCGTGATAAGACATCGAGAAAGGTCATATATAAGAAGTGATAGTATACGATATAATAGGATTTATATATAGTATATATAACTAGTATATATATATAATATAAGTATATATATATAATATATATATATCAAGTATTATATAAGTATAAAAATGTATAATTAACTATATTTATATAATAATATATTAAATCTTTAAAAGTACGTCTATAACGGTTTCTAGTTTTCCTTCAAAAAATTCGGCTTCTACCGCTATATTGTAGGTATTGTTCTTTGCAGGTTATATTTAACCACTGTGTCATGTCGCGACGGGGGTCCTTGGGACTCGATAATTCTTTTTGTATCGCATATATAGTTTGGCAAAATGATTTATCGATTTGATTTTTTTTTTAAAAATATACAGACTGTCGAGTATGGTATTAGGAGTAGAAATCATGCTAAAATTACCAAGGAAATTATGCAGTGGGTCTTCAGGGATCGTAGCGAAATAGTGATTGAGAAGACAACTCAGGCATTCCAGAAATTTTTTAGGTTTTCTGTGAAGTGGTGTTTTGTTGGCGTTGTATGTAGATTTTAACACGACTTATTTTATCTCGTTTTTTTGAATTAATGTAGTAGAGAGACTAAATAAAAAAAGTGTATTGCTTGTAGCTTTTTTGAAAAAAATGAGTCTTATCACGCATCAATAGACTGGTTGTTATACGTGTGAATAAACTTAAGCTTAACCCAGTTTAAACAAATTACATGTTGTTTTCAACTGGGATCATATGTCAGTTATTATTATTATTATTGATTATTATTTATTATTATATTAAGATTATTATAACTAGCAATCATTATTATTTTATATTTGATTATAAATTATTTGAAATATTATATTTAATTAATTATTATATTATTAGTATTATTATATTATATACTATTTTCTAATTATAGATAGTTTTATTAATCAAATTCAGTTAATATGTGTATGTTATCATAGCGTTATAAGTTATATCTGATTATATTATTATCTTATATATTATTTATATATATAGTATATGTATATATAATATAATATATAATAATATCTAAGTAAAGTAGTTTTAATAATAATGATTATAGATTATTATATATAGATTCTAGAATGCAGGCAATTAAAAAGAAAGAATTAGTCTTAATAAAACAAATTGAATCAGTAATGTTATGAACACAAGAGTAACAACAACCTATCCATCTTATATATTATAGTATGCTAAGTATATAATATATATAATATATAATAGATATTATATATATTATATATATATATATTTACTTATATATTATATATATATATATATATAATACTATATATAAGATATATATATGAACTTTTTTTCAGATGATGCAGAGAAGTCAAATGTTGATATTTCAGGACCTCCACCCCCTTCCAACTCGCAGCTTCAACACTAGGCAGCCTCAGTTCAAATTCGTGACTAGTTGCGAAGGTGAAGAAAGCACCATTTAGGAGGACCAAGGTATAGTGATTGCCCATCCGTATCTTCAATTTTCCCTGGTGATGAATCAAGAATGATCTCAGTTCTCTGATGAGCGAGGACGAAGAAACTACTACGGATGGCCAAGCTGCACAAATCTGCATGTGTCTGATGAATGAGGCGGCAAAATGCAATAGTTTGTAAGGAAAGTCTTTGATGGGCAAACTGAGGAATCCGGCCAGCTTCGTCACATCCTGTCCGCTGCTGGATTATGATACCAGATAAGTGTCCTGGTGGGATTCGCAAGAAACAAATATATGGGAGATGGAAAGAACCATTTGCTGTAGCAGAGGAATATAATCAAGTACATTGGCTGAGTTGATCTGGCCAGATATGTCATCGAGCTATAGCCCGGTAAATTCCAATTAATTTGCTAGATCTTTGCATTGTCAGTGCCTGACTTTTGTACCGGAGGGTGCATGAGAGCAAAAGAGAGAGCAGCTGAAACTTTATGCATTTGTCGATTTCAAGATCGAGTGGTCAGAAGAGTTTACTGAAACTCTAAGGTATAGTGGTATACCGCGCCAAAGAGGAAGACGAGACAGTACGAGGAGTGGAAAGGCAGAGCTGGAGCCAGGTGTAGGAGCTAGGGCAGGGGCAAGGGAAGAGAAAGAGAAAACATTAATCAGGCCAAACCATGAGAACCCCCTTTTCATCCTGTCCCTGATTGTGTTGAACACCCACGATAAGTGTTGCGGTGGATTGCAATGAGAAACAGCAATATATGTAGGAGATGCGAAGAGACCATGTTGCTGGTACAAGAGAGAATATAAATGAGTACATGGGGCGAAGTTTGATCTGCCAGATTGCTGCATTGAGCTATAACTGATCACTTCATTATTTGCTAGACCTTTGCATAGTCAGATGAGCTGGCTGGTTGACCGGAGGGCGTGCATGCGAGCAAAGATGAAGAGGAAAAACTTGAATGCCATTTGTCAGTTTCAGAGACGAGATGGAGAAAGGTTTACAGAACTCTAGGTGTTGTGGTACCCACGGAAGAAACGCAGGGCCAAGAGAGAAGACCGAGCACTACCAGAATTGAGGCCAGAGAGAGCTGGAGCCAGAGTAGGAGCTAGGGCAGGAGCCAGGGAAGAAAAGAGAAAACCAAGACCAAAACCACGAATATGCTCCTGCAGAGTCTGTCAGGTATGACGTCTCACTGGCCAATTGATTTACTCAAGGACATGGAAACAATTAGGCAACTTTGCATAAGAACCTCAAGAAAGTGTCCATGTGCGAGAAATGCAAAGTTCACATCAGTGATGGTCCTCAGGGAAAAACACTGTGGTTTCGTTCAATCACAAGCATGTAGAGTCCTAAGTCTCCTCACCCTCCCTCGGCTCTCATAATATAATATATAGCATTAGTATACGTAATAGTAGTATCATAGTATAATATATCTATTTATATATATATATAATATATATATTAGCTAATATAGTATATATATATATTATAGTATATTATATATATAATATATAGACAATATATATATATAGTTATATCTATATATTATATATATCTAACATAAAGTTATATAGGTATAGTAGATTATAGGTGTACGCGATATAGATAATAAGTAGTATATGTAATAGTATTATTATAAGTATAAGTGAGTAGTAAATTGATGAAGTATATGAACTTATTTGATATTTTACTTATGTCTATTATTGTTATTATTTTATTCTTAATGGAATAACATTAGAGCTATACATATATATTTTTTTTCTTTTAATAAAAATCTAGAAATATGCATAACTGTATTTATTTATACAATCTCCATTTCTGAATATTAGTTAATAGTTAAAGTGATTGATATGGGATCTGACCATCAGATTCCATCAACTCCATGATACTGTCACAGCACAAACTGCAATGTCTTTTTTTTGCACTAATTTATGTTTTTGGAACATTGGCAACTAGTTTGTTCAATTACAATTTTACTCTTATTTAAAAAAAAAAATAATTAAATATTCTTTCATTAAAACAGGACTGAAAGGGTTAAGAGCTTAATCTGGAAAACGTAGGTTACCTTTTTTCAATTTTAAACGGTTAATGTATTTAATAATATGTATATTTTATTTGTAAGGTTAAACTTTGGTTATCTGTGTAAGGTAGTATATATTATATATATATATATATATATATAATTATTATATATATATAATATATATATAATATATATTATCATACTATATAAATAAAATATATATATATATTTATATTATATAATATCAATACTAATAATATAGTATATATTAGTATATATAGTATATATTAATTTATATATATATCTATATGTGTATATATATATATTGTATATATATATATGTTATATATATATAATATTATATATATATATTATTTATATATAAATATATATTATATATATATATATATATATTAGTATATATATAATAATATTTATATATATATATATATAATATATCTATATAAATATATATATATATATATTATATAATATTATTTGTTCCTTGAAAAAACTTAGTCTTTCTTTGTAAAAATTGAGCAGAATATACATTTGAGCCAATGTGCAATACAATTTTTGCCAAAAGGGTGGTCGGGCCTGATCTGAACCTTTACCTATATATAATATACATTATTAATGATATATATATATATATATATTAATATATAATATATATACGTATATATTATTATATAATATATTATTCATTATATATTATATAATATGGTCCATCAACCACCTTCTTTCCCAAGACTGGGGGTAAGGTGCGTAGTATTCTGGAACAAGGAAAGTATTAGAAGAATATGACTCGTCGAAAGAAAAGCCCAGCCTTACGGCCCCTTTTATACCTTGTAATAAGGACACTCGTCGCAGTCATAAAAAAATTCTGGTCTGAGAGGTGTTCACACAGGGACAATGCGAAGCGGAGCCTCACTATAACATAATATTACAATGTACGGGTTCATCCCTTGGTCCAAGTGGGCACCCCATACGCCTTACAAAATAGTACGCATTCACTAATTTATGGCACCTTTTTCTTGTCACGCTACAACTCATCCTAATTCTTACAGGCTAAACGTAGTTTATTGGTACCAGCATTGCTAACAGAAATAAGGCTCTCGTTGTATAATCTATTTTGAGACTCCTTAGAAATTAGGTCTACATATAATGTTCCCGGGATATCTAAGGATCTATCGGCTAGTCAATTTTCGGTAACCATCGTTATTCAACACATTTGATAGAGAGAGGTATTTTTCGTATCTGTACGCGAATGGCGGGTTCGTTGTTGATTTTCGTCTTTTACTAAATGATAGACTGGATTTGTCATATGTATCAGTATAACTTTATCTAATACATCACTGAGTAATAAACCGAAATCAGACTGAAATTATTTATAAGAAAATCGTAATTTGTAATATATTTAGTTTGACTGATTGAAGTATGATTATCCTATATTTAGTGAACTCATATCGGTCCACAGGTAACTTTTTAACTAAATGTAAACTTAAGAATGATTTTTACATAAATATAGTTGTTTATGTTAGTTTGAGATCAATTCAAACTGATAAGACTTTTTTATGACACCTCATTTACTACGTAAGCTAAAGATTGATGTGAAGGCAGTAAGTCAATAGAAAAACGTGCGCTAAATTAGACTTGTACTGCTAATGAGGGGTGCTAGGGCTGGTTCTTAGATTTACTGTTTTTCGGCAATCTACATATGGGTCCACTATAATTAGATCTCTCATATTCTCTTTCAGAAATTAACTTTCATGATAAATTATAAGTAGCTTCGCACTAGTATCATTTAATATCACTATCATCAGTTAATTAACAAATATTAAAATATACACAAAAGTAAATAATCGAGCTCTTCTTATAAATGAAACTTCTTTTTGGATATTCCTCGCTAACATTCAATGAATTATGTATATAGTCATTTTTTACTATAATTCAATCATCTTGAATATTACTTAATGTAAATCAAAAAGCTAATGTCATATGCATTTTAAATTATAAAGTTTAATGAACTTTTGTGTGTATAATCGTAACTTATGTGTAATGTAATCAGTAAAAATAATGATAATATGGTGTGTAAAGCGAGTAATGGAGTGTAGTGTTAGAGGTCCAACATTCCAAGCAATATTGTTACACCACCCTACAGCTTGAACCCAATGAACACAACCTGTAGACATAAGTAAATAATTAGTGTGAGATTGTAGTAAAGTATGTATTTTTTTTTCTTTAGTAAAAGGATAAATTGTGTGTGAGTGTCACAGATAGTAAAGTATTCTGTGATGAGTGCTGTTGGTGATGGATGTGTTAGTGAGTGTGTAGGGTGATGTGGGATGTGAGATAGTTGTGAATATGGTAGTATGGTTACATATGCTGATAATGTACTGGGTGGTCAATTGTAGATGTAATTGATGTGGTATATATAGATAAGGCTTGTCATTGTGAATTGATGTGTATGAGAATGGTGGGTCAAGTGACTGTTAGTGATGTTCTATATTGATATATATAACAGTATTAATGTGAGCAACATGAAGTTTAATACAAACTAAGTATAAATAAATGCTACTTTTGAATTACATAAAAAGACATAATATAAAAAAAAAAAATAAATAAACATAATAATAAAGATAATAAAAAGTTTTAAAGACAAAATAAATAACATAATGTTAATAAATATAATGAGGTTAAGTAACATTGAGTTAGCAGTAAAGGGAGAAGTTAAAGAGGTAAGAAGGTATAGATTTACGAGTATAAAGAGAGAAGATTTAAAGCAGATGAGAGGCAGTAAGGGCAGAGAGATTTATTCTCAAAGGAGGGTGGATGTATTGGGCTAGATCTCGAGTAATGTACACTAGCTATACTTAATACGCTTTGCAAGGGATATGCTCTATTATAATGGGTAGCATTAGACAGATAGGATGTGGCAGTGAGGAAGAAATATAAATGCAGTAGGCAGTAAACAAAGCATCGACTATGACAACATCGCGTAAGGTGTTAGAGTACATCATTCTCTTAGATTTACTGTTTAAAAATGCTTTATGGAAAGGTAAGTGAAGTAAATGTACTATGAGTTAAAGGCAGTAAAGAAGAAAGAAGATAAAGCTTAGAGAAAGTTACACCAGAATAAAGCAGTAAAAACAACACACGACTACAATCTGCGGAACAGTTACACGCAAGCTTAGGTGTTAAGTAACACATCTATTTTATTACTGAATTTAGCTCTGATAGCTAAGGTATGTAGTAGGACGGTTAATCGTTAAAGTAGGTGAGTGAGGTCTGAAAGGAGGTCGAAACGTTACCATCTACTATGAAGGCATTCATAGCCGCAGTTGAGGTACATGAGTTCATGATAAGGAGATAAAAATGAGTAATAAAGGGGCAACACAGTAATAACGACGCATACCTAGCGCTCGGACAAAGTAAGGTAGAGGTGGAGGTACAACGATAGATAATTAGTGAATAATTAGTGTTGGAGGAAAGCTTTAATAGCATGTTATAATTGGTATTAGATCTCAACCCTGTTGCTAAATAGTTAAACGGAGATAGTTAAACTCGTACAAGTCTCGTAGTCACAAAGAAATTGAAGTTTTTATAAGAAGTCAGTACTGCACCTGGTCTATTCATAGTGTTTTGGTTAATACGATGGCAAACTTGTTATATAAGAAGGAATTTATAAGCATTAAAAAATGAAGTAAAGATTGGAAGGAATAGTATATGTACTCTCGCAGTCGTAACGACTCTGCAAGGTCTCCATGTTGTCTTTTTGAGCGGAATGTGTTTTAATAAAAATGGTTAGCGTGTAGCGCACTAAAATTAGCGGTGGGGCTTTAGTGAAAATGTTGAGGTTTCACTAGAACAGAGACATTTATTCTTTGTTTAATGGTAGGGTGGGTCAAGGATGTTTATTATTCGGTCTGCGGGAATGTATAATGTAAGTGTAGTGTCTATGGTGAGTCGTAAAGTGTCCATGTGATTGTGTACT
This sequence comes from Trachelipus rathkii, assembly GCA_015478945.1. NCBI lineage: Eukaryota > Metazoa > Arthropoda > Malacostraca > Isopoda > Trachelipodidae > Trachelipus > Trachelipus rathkii. The sequence goes on along the minus strand of JABUQX010108656.1, from coordinate 41,652 downwards.
AAGTTAAAGGAAGTGGGAGAGTAGTAGTAGTGAGAAAATGGTCGTCGTAGGATGTAGGGAAAGTTGGACGGTGTTGTTTGTTGTATTAGAGGATGGTAAGATGGAAGAAGTTGTCTGATTAGGGTAGTTGAGGATCATAGTTTGGAAGTGAAATTATGTTTTGTGTACTAAAGATGCATTGGGAGACTCGGAACCTCGTGTGTTACGTGATTGTGTGGTATATGTATCATCAGTGAATGTGTGTGTGTGTGTCGAGTGTAATTGTCTAGTCGTAAGAGTTGATGTGTCAGAGATTAGAATCTGGTAGAATGAATGACCACAATATACTGTAAAGGTCAAGTGTAGTGTAAGAGAATTGAAGAGTGAATGAGTTGAAGAAATGAAGGGTCGAGTCATGGCATATCGAGTAAAGGGAGCGGACGATATAGATGTGAGTTAGCGTGGATAGAGGAGATCATATATCGAAATTGAGGGGAAAGACTAGATGATGTGGTGTATAAGGAGATAGGTCAGAAAGCCTATGGGTGCAGGGTGTAAGTAAGTGTAGCGCTGCAGGGTTAGTAAATTAAGTAAGGGAATAGAAGATTGGGCCATTAGGTAGGTTGGTTAGGTTTAGGTCTAGTGACTTAAAGCGCTAGTACGCGGACAGTTTAGGTCTGGGTTGAGGAGTTAAGGAGTATAAATTATGAAGCTTATTAGTTAGAGGCAAAGTGAAGGAGGTTAGGTAGCGTTAGGTGCCAAAGAGTGATAGGGTGAGGTTGTGGGATGCGGATATGACAGGCGTGCACGGGGAGTCATCCCGGCAAGGTAGCCGAAATAACTGTAAGTGTCATATTGGGCAGGTAATATGTACTAATGCGCCACCTATAATATAACGTATATTTTATATTTATATATATACATAGATCTTCCCGTGTATCCTATAGGGCGGAAATACATAAATTATATATAGATATAGGAAAGCTAATATCGTCAGTTAAGATATACCTCGAGCGCCGAATGCCATATATATACTGGCGATAGGGAAAGAATGGGAATATTGTTAGGTTACGAGGAATTACTAAAAAATATTGTAAGAGTTTAAAGGGTTTCAATAGATCTTAGATATAAGATATCACAAATGTGATGAGCGTATAATATAGGGCGATAAGTTTAAGAAGGATCAGTAAGCGGCGGCATATACCTTTTTATCGGAATGGTATTTGTCGACATAGTGCGTTAGCTATTCCAACACTTAGATAATAGGAATAAAGTGTTTAGTATTTAGAGAACTAATAAGAGAATTATAAGTGAACGAGCGGGCGCGGTATGGATTAGATACTAACGATGTAAAGCACTACCTATTTCACCTAATAAAATCGGGGAGGAATTATAATAGCATCAATCCGGCAACCTAGCCTATACTCACTAAGTATCTGATTATAGACTCCTTCTCAGTAGTCATCATTCGCCACCCGTACTCTTGTCTACTGTATCTAAATACATGAGCATGGCATACAGGAACCTGAGAGGTAATTCGTGAGAGGAAGAGGAATGCCAGAATCGTTCAGGGTCTGAGTTCAGTCGGTCAAAATTAGGAGGCCGTACCGTCAGATGCGTCTCTTTCTTTCTATGTTTGATGGTTCAATATTCAGGAACTTAGGTAGAAGAAGCTAATGCGCGAAGTCGTGGTTATATGAGTGGAAATGAACCAGTAGAGAAGACAGATATGACAGATTTACTAGAATTGTTAAATAGGACGGTGGACAATGACAGGATACAGAAAGTTATTATGATATAGTATGAAGGATAATGTAGAAATATTAAATTAATAAAATAATAAAGAACAACTAAAGAGAGCTTAGATAAGCACTATAATGCGTATAATCTTTGATGATAATAACTTAATGCTTGCGACATAAGGGTAGATAATGACTAGACAGGATTTCAACATAGCCGTAGATTTTTTAGGTCTCTGAGTGTAGCATTGATAGATTTTATGCCAGAGGAATGAGAGATAGTGATAACGAGAAATACTTTCAGAACTAATCAAAAATAATAAAAATACGGGAATATATTAACAGTAATTCAAATTAATCATAAAACAAACTCAGAAATGTCTGAAATTATCCCCTTAGGATGAAGTTTTGGAGAGCCGAAGAGCTACCATCAAGATTATGAGCGGTTAGAATCCGAATCGTACTGGTCGGGGATTCGATGTCTGTAACGCGCCTAAACATGAAACTGTCTCTTTCCTTTTCTCTCTCCATCAACGCTTCTCTAAGCTCCTCGTCATCCTTTATATGGCGAAGTTGAAGCGTATTCTGATACTCGCACATACTTTCAAATTGTATCGCTTAGCCTTCGATAGCACGACAGGTCTCTCCCTTCCTTCATATCTATATCAAATCGGTACTATTACCGATCAAAGTGCAGAAAAAACGAGTAGGGCAGGATGGAGCCGTGATTGGAGAGAAGTTTAATTAAGAGATTTAGTTTGTGTCACGTACGATAGGAGCGTAGTATAGGGGTGTATTTATTAAGTATAGTAAGGACTTAGTGGTATGAAATAATCGTGATTCAAATAGTGTTGATTCAAGATAATTGTTACTGTTGACGATTCCGGAAAATGTGTGTCGTGGTTTATTTTTAATTAGTTGCTTTATATCTATATAATATTTTATTTAACAGGAATATTTATGTAGCTGATAATGACTCTTCTGGAACTTCTGTTTATTCTATTTTAACCGGGTTATGGTAAAGACGTCTTTTTTAGAATTGTTTGTCCGTCAGCTGTCATTTCATCTATTTTTTCATTATATATCGAGGTCATTTACACTGGATTATATGTTTAACGAGGATTTGATTTAACCGGTTTCAGAACGTTATAGTAGATTATGCTCTTAGAAAATTATGAATTACTATAAATATTATCGAGGTCAACATTCCCGTACCTCCATGTGGACGTTGGTGGAATAGGGGTCGAATGATGAGTTTGCACAGTCGGTGGTGAGAGTCGAAGTGATAAGTATGTAGATATTATCAGAAAGATGGGGAATGCGTGGGGAAATAACTTGTTCTGGCTTTTAGGGGCTTGAAGAGAGGGCTGGGTAAGAGGCAAGAGTATGAGCAACAGAAGTGATGTAAGGTGTATGGGTAAAGTATATAGTGTAGTAGGGGGAACCAAGACTTTGGTAGTAGCGGGGGTGTGTTGTGTAAGGCGCGATCGAGCTCAGTGCGTGAATGTGTTGTATGGGTGTGTGTAGTTTTGTTCGGAGAGTTTTGCTAACGGTGTGGAGACTGTTATATGGATACATATTTATATATAGGTGAGTTTTATTACTAACGTTAACATATGGCACATATATTTATTACTATATATATTATATATATATATATATATATATTATTATATTATATATACATTACTTATTATATATTACATACATAATAATATAAATCCTTTAGTATAAAATGTCGGCGGGGGAGCAGTGATGCGGGAAATACTTAAGGATGGGAGTTGAGATGAATAGGTTGGACATATGACAGGAGTTTCAGGTTGGAGCGGGGAAGAAAATTCTCGCTGTGGGTCAGCTTACTGGGTCTCAGAGCGGGGATGGATATCTGCAAGGGTGTGCTGCTGAGTTCGTAAACAACAGGATAGACTATGCATAATAAGAGGGGGGGCTGTGAGAGTCGTCTTAATGAACAATACGAATGCAGAATTTAGACGATGAATCCGCGGATGTTGGTAAAGTCGATAGAAGCCCGCGCCTGTGCTAAAGGAAGGACAAAAAAAATACCGTGGGCAATTGACTCATTGTGAAAAATTAGGGTGCGTACAACGGTTGCTAACGCAACCGTTTGCCGCGCCCTTTCTTCGAAAGGGGGCAAAAGGGTTGCAAAAATAGGGTTGCTAACCAAAGATTACGTGGAAAAAAATACGTGGGCAAAAGACCCATGGAGACCAAGGGTTGGTCGAAAAAGGTTTATGCCCAAAAAGGTAAAGGGCAAAAAGGTAAGTAGTAAAATTTGGGTTAAAAAGGCAAGGTGTCGGGTCGGGCACAATTAAAAACAAACTCAAAAAAGAGAAGGTCAGTCAAAGGTCAGGTAGGTGTCGAGTAGTCTTTTCGTCGAAAAACAGTGCCATATACTCAGTATATATATATTATACCACAACACAAATAATATAAAATAATAATATACAGAACAAAAAAGAATGGAATCAAAAACATATATGAAGATAGAAATATTAAGATTAAAAAGTTTGTTTACCTCTATTACCAAATATGTAAATAAAATCATAGTAAATTGATTAAATATATTGCTAAATTATATAAATAATTCTTATATATATGTACTAAATATTTAAATAATATGATAATATATTAACTGATAAAATAAAAAAAACAATATACATATAAAAAAATTATAATAAATCCATATATATATAATACGCATTTACATTTAATATATAATATATATATATTTACTACCATATATTCTGGTAAATTATATAGAATATATAATAAAAATTTCATTCCTACTTTCGCACTTAAAATATAGACAACATAATCTCTTAAAAAATATTATTTATTGCATAATACGTAGCTTTTCTGCAAAAACCTTATATATTTAAATTTATGTAAAATAAAATTAATGAAAACACATCAAAAGCCGAGATTAAAAAGACGTAAAGATAATCTATAATTATAAATATATAATATTATTATATATATAATACTATATATATATATATTAGTTACTTAATAAAACTTTAATTATATATAACGATAACTTCTATATTATCAATATTTACTATTAATATAATAATATATATATATAGATTCTATGTATCATATTCAAAATCTCATATATTCAATAAATACTCATATATATAAATTAATAAACTATGATAATATATATATTTTATTTATTATTATATATATACGATATATATATATTTCTTACATGTTAAAAACCAAATTAAGTATATAAAATAAATTATATAATAATTATACTTAATAATATACCAGTTATTAATTATAATATATATTACTTATTAAATAATCATATATTCTATATACATATGTTGGTACCATAATATAATTCTTATATATATATATAATATTAATATATTATATATATATATTATATATATAATACATATATATATAATATATTATATTATTTAATATATATATATTTATATATTTTATATCACATTAATATATGTTCAAATAATTATATATTAAAAATTATTTTAATAAAAATTATATATATATATAATTTTTAAATTATAAAATGTATTTAATTATTTAAATAATATATAATATTAATATATTAATTTATATATATTATCTATATATAATATATATATTAATATATATATATATAGTTAATCTAATAGATTTAAATACATTATAATTAATTATATTTATATATTATAATAATATTATATTTATAATAATATATTTTTATTTATATATATATATAAATATATATATATATATATTAATATATAATTAATATTATATTTATATATAATAATAATATATTATTATATATATATAATATATATTAATATATATTATATATAGTATAATAATATTAATATACTATATCTATATATTATATATATATATATATATATATATATATTAATATAGTATATTATATATTATAATATATTATTAATATATATATATAATATATAATATATAATCATAATTATATTTTATAATATATTACTATAATTAATCACTATATATATATATATTGTATATAATATATATTTTATTTTAATATAATTTAAATAATCTATAATATATATATATTTATCTATTATATATATATTAGTATACTATATTATATATATATATATTAGTACATAAATATATCTTCTTATTGGATTCGATCTTGTTTTTTTAAATAAATAGTATTAAGTATCTAAATACAGTATCACATATTAGTACATTTACTTACATTATCCGGTTCTAAATAAATATTTATTATTAAACTCTTTTATTTTATTATATATATATATACAGTTTAATATTTATATATATATAATAGTATATATTGCATATAGCAAAATTTTCTTAAATATCTTTTTGAATATATAAATATTTAACTTAGCTAAATTAATATATTAAAAAGAGTGGTAGTGCGAGCTTTGGTATTTAAAGCAACATATTAGAAGCACTTAAATGAAATTGACATCGTTATATATAATTGCTTTCTGTTATATATTCGAATATTTCTCATATATATTTAATTTAAAGATTCAATTTCAGATTTTAATATAATTTCGGTTAGGATGACACTTATATTGTAATAAGAATTTTTATGATATTAATAAATGGGGTGATTTTGGAAGAGACCTTAAATAGATTTGAGCTAATAAAATATATAATATAAACATTGAGAATGTGATAAATATTTGTAAAGATAATATTTTCGTTATATATATACATTATTAAGTCCAGTACGGAGATAGTATATAAGACTATTGTACTAGAGTATGATAATTAGAGCTATTATATACTGACTATTAATAATCAGAAATGATAAATATTGATAATAATATATTATTTAATAAGTGTGTTTTTATTTTTGTCTTAAATCTATAAATTTATTTAAATACTCAGATTTATCAATAACTATTGCTAAATACAACAAAGGAAGAAAGATGAAAAGTTTCGCTATGCGTTGGACTTGAGGAGAATGGTAGTAGAAAGTCAATAGAATGACATGTAAAACCATGTATATCGATCGGTTAATAAGAAGAACACCATGCTGTTTTAGATAGGTATTATTCAAAATTATGGGTGTATATCTTAGAAAAGAAAGCTGTAGAAAAGAAGTAAGAAGAATAAATAGTTATATCAACTCCTGCTGAAAAACTTAATACTCATTAAATAAGAGACATCAGGATATATTTGATTTGAAGATGACTAGTTCTTACCGTTATTTTGAGAAAGAGAATAGAAACTACACTTTTAACTCAGTGCGAAATTAGATTGTTATTATTACTATTTTATCAAATTAAGCTTGTCACATATTGACATTAATGAAAATGGTAATAATGAAGATAAGCGGATTATTTTTGTTAGGTATCAAGAAATAAGATTGAAGTGGTTTAAAAGGTTGTTTTAGTGCAGTTTTCTGGTAAATGGTTTATTACTTTGAAATTTTTGAGTAAGGATAATACTTATATTGAAAATTAGCTAATTTAATGACCACAGAAGAAGATGACGAAAATTAGGCCAGTCTCACTGCTTGATAAATAGATATAAAAGAAAAATCGATTTTATTTATCAACATGTTTGAAATAAATGCTGTAAAATATAATAACGAAATTGCAGTATATTATTTGTGGGATACTGTATGTATTCAAAAGAAAAGAAGAAAAAAGATTTTTTTAGAAAGCATTGAAGAAATTCCAATTACATCCAACACTCACTAATATTAATTGTTTTAACTCTCTCTTTAGAGAGTACTGAACTGAGATAAAACGTATGTAAATATAAATTTAGCATATTAAAAATTCGTTTCGAAATGTTCCGGTGGCATTCCTATTGCTATGGCATCTTTAAACGGCTTAAAATTATTTAAGTTTCTTTCTAATTCCTTTACGAATTACTTCTAGGCACCCTAACAGACAGTCATTTTATTGATTTCACAAGTCAGATTAACATTACAATAGACTATATTAACTCGTTTCGGGATAATATTCAGGAAATATTATCAAAAAAAACTACTTATATTTACGAAGTGGCACTTACAAAGCCATTCATGTATGCCAAAAAGGACTTGGTAACATCTTTGTTATCACTTGGTAATGAATTAGAACAGAAAGAATTTCTCAAATCAAATTCTGGAATCGATTTATTTGCTGAAGCAATAAAACGAGGAAATCTTGAATTTGTTGATAATTTTTTACTGGAGCATGTTAGTGGAGATGATATTCTTGAAATGAAGAGTAATTTGTATTACTGGAAGAGTGAAACTATGTATGACCACTTCATTGAAATTCAGCAACTTAAAAAGCTTATGGAAGTAATAGACTGGTTATCTGAAGCAATACGTAAACGTGAAAAACTGCATGACTTTAAAGATCGAATGTTAAGTCAGATTAATGGATTATACCTTAAACAAATGATATATATATAGCAAATGTTGACTCAGATATAAATCCTTTTCCAAGTATCGATGAATTCTTAGTGTGGTGTTTCGAGACAGAGGAATCGGTTACTTTATTTAAAAGAAAGCTACTTCTTTGTCCAAATCAAACTTTACCGGGAAATAAAAATCTTATATCATGCTACGACGAATTGAAAACTTCGATATTAAAATCAAAATGGAACCTCCTTGGAAATCTTTTTAGTTGGAAATACTTTCCCTTGAATGATAGACGGGCATTCCATCAAAAGTTATTTAATGATAATACATTCCTTTCAAAACTCATTTTAGAAGCTAGTAAAGCTAAATCCTTCCTTGAGTCTTTCGGCGATTTTCTCACGACACACCTAACTCCTAATAACTCAGAAATGAATGATATCAAAAGAAGAATATTAAATGGAATTGTGAAGAAATATCCTGATATTTCAAACTATCTGCTGCACTGGTATGAGAACCAAATATCGTGGAAAGAATTACTCTTCCTCATTGAAAGTTCTGGAGTAGTGTTTGAAGACCATGATATTTTGAAGTGGTTAAAACCTCAGGACGATATGCCTTAAATAAGTACAATAACCAAACTATTTTAATTCTGTAGTTACATAACTAGTAGTGAACTTTTAAAAATATAAACAGAAGTTCATATAAAATATTGTTTACTTAACATGATTTAATTATTTTCTGATATGCATTTAATAAATATTAATTGTTCAATTAAATATTTTTCAATTAACTTTTTTCCTTGCCATAAGACTTAACACAACCGTTTTTAATTTTAGCATTGTAAATGTTATTACATTTTCTTTGTCGCAAGAATGCGTCTTAATTGGTTCAAATGTCATCATCGAATAATAATTGGAAAGTTTACAAACTATATTGCTATTTTATTAGCATATAGAGATTATTTTGTTTGATGTAGCACTTCAAGGATTATATTTTTTCTTCAAATGTTTGATTTATAGGTCTTTAGCAAAGAAATTAGAATTATCAAATTTCGTATGAACTAGTTTACAAAATTATTTGCCTTTTACAAACTATTAAAACTTCTTCCTTGAAACTCGAATACTTATATATTCACTTAACTCATTAAATATATTAACGAATTTGTTTGAATCTTTAATTTTTCATTCGAAATTTTATTCACTTTGAATTGTTATAAATATTTGTGTCACACATGACATTTTCGCTAAATGTTGAATTTTCGCTTTTTTGGATTTGCTTATTCCTCACATGTTGAACGTACACATACATATTCGTCTTCTTGGTAATATCTCTGTGTCATGGAATTTAAATGGGAAAAAGATATTCGAACAGAGATTATTGGTATGAACCTAGAAATCACGGTTGCATATATATATATATATAATATATATATATAATATATTATTATATTATATATATTATATTATATTTATATAATTATATATATAACTGATAAATAGGTATAATATATATATATATATTTATACTTATAATATATATATTATATATATTATATATATATATATATATATATATACTATATAAATATTAATATATATTATTATATTATTAATATATTATATATTATATATATATATATATATATATATTATAATTAATATATATATAATATATATATTATATGATATATTTTAAAAAATAGGGACTATGGTAGTCGTTGTTCAGACTTTTACCAGTGGAGTACATGATAGATTGATCATAGTGGTTACGTCTGGGGTCAAGAGTTGAGCAGAAAAAGGATGGGTTGTGTGAAAGACTAGTCGGAGGGTCGATCTATCCTAAAAGGAGAGGTTATCGAACTCGGGATTCAAAGAAACAGGTATATGTAATACTATAGTGTATAAGAAGTGCTGGCATTAGTTAACGCGCAAAAAAGATTTGGGTGCGTTAACGAGTCTAAACCCTTGAATGAACATTATAAGGAATCAGTGTGTGGGGAACCGATTCCCTAGTTGTGAATGCATATTCCTTACAAGGGAGAACAACGACGTTATACAGAGCAAGCAACTAGGGTGGTAAGAAAAACCTTTTAAGGCACCACAAAAATTCGGCTCTTTGAAGCTTCTTTAGACATAGGTAATGTGATCCCTATAGCTAAGACCGCAATAAAAGGAAACGCCAAGAATGTAAAGAACAGAAAATTTGAGCTGTGAGGATATGATTGTCAAGTAGATAGATGAAGAATCTGATTTTTTGAGGCATTGAAAGCTATTGTTTCTTTTCCACAATTATAAACATGAGAAACACCAGAGACCAGTTGCCTAAAATGCGTACTCAAAATTTTCTCCAAGAGGTCACCGCCTTGGGCTAAGATGAAAGTGCAATAGTGGTGAAGTACGAGAGTTGAAATCATTCGAGCACCTGAAGCTTTAGTACTTATAGTAAAGAGTTAGTGCACCAAAGTCACGTCTCAGAAATCGAGGTGACGGTTAATTAGTCTTTTAGCCTTAGACTCAACCTTCATATAACACTGGGGAACAAATTTTGCGTTTTTTTCTGTTGTCTATGATCCGGTACCTGTGTCTAGTGTATTTTGTTGTTCTGAAATCAAAAATCGCTTTGGTTTTTGTCTTTCACGTCTAAGTTTTGACACTATTCACTTGTAAACATGTAAAAATTGAAAACTTATTTTTCCAAGGAACAGAGACAAAACGGTTGGATAAACAAACAGATATATATATATTTTGCCAAATTATATATGCTTTGAAAATTTCATATTGATAGGATAAATAATAATAAAGATATAGCGGTTCACATTTATCAAAGGGTAAAAAAAAAGAAATTGCCTTTTACTAGTTTTCATGTGAATGGCGGTAAAACTGGCCCTTATAGACAAAGACCAATATAATTTTTGGATTCGGTGCAAAAAACTACATAAGAAAAGTTTTAAATATTAGTCAACAAAAATTTGTTTGTGTTATTATTATTAATATTATTATTCTAGTGAGCAAAAATTTTTTATTGACTTGTATATGACTTGTTTATGTATTTTTTTTGCGTCAAATCCTAAAATTATATTGGTGTTTGTCTATAAGGTCCAGTTATGCCGCCATTTACATGAAAAATAAAAAAAATGCAAAAAATATTACCATTTCATAAATGAAAACCACTATTTCTTTTTTACTATTTGTCCTATAAATATGAAATTCTCACATCATATATATTTGGTCAAGATAAACATATTTTATTTAAATTATCTGTTTGTGTATCCAACCGTTTTGCCTCCGCTCACGGGAAAAAAAAAATTTCAAATTTTTTCCATACGATTTTTAATTCAGCACAACATAATACATAAGAAACCGGTCTTATATACGAGTACAAAAAAAAAATTTGTTCTCCATTGTAATTGAAATATCTGTTCAGGGAAAAAAATTGTAATATTTTGATGACACCTTAGCAGCAGTTGTGATATGAGGTTTAAATGATAGTTTAGTGAGTAGTTTGATAATATGAATTTGAGAAGTTTATGAATATTGAAGTATATTAGATACTGGTTTAGATTTAAAGAATGTCCGTATATGTCATATGTCAGTCATCAAAGATCTCGCATCGAATTTCATAGAAGTATAAAGATATTAGGAAATAATGAGAGGGAGATTTTTAGGTAGGCTATTAATAATATATTATATAATGAAAAGTAAATTAATTTTTAGATGAATGACGTAACTTTTATACAAGGAATTATGAAGATCTCATGACTATAATGATATCGATAGCTAAAGAGCTAATAAGTAACATGGTAAATAATAATAATATTATGGAAAAATGTATAAGGTGATGAATCAATGATGGAATATATGAATAGGTATGAGGATCTTCATACATTTTATCTATATATATATATATATAGAAATAGAAAAATGTAGAAATTGCCTTATATTTACAATGAATGAATCTGAGAGATAATAGTAATAGGTTTTGACATAATATATTACTCAAAAGAAAGGGAGCTTAAGAGGATGCTGATTGACTGACGTGCAATTAATATAAATCTAAGAAGTTTTGCCGAATTTTGTTTAAATGCCACATATATATTACGAAATATAAAAATTTCTGTATATATGGTAGTAAAGTGGTGCGTTTACGAGAATTTGTTTATAATGATATATCATATATATAATTTTAAGCGTTTATCCAATAACTTTTTTGTGTCAATGGAATTTTAAATTAATTAAATATTAATTTATTCGTAGAACAAGGTTTTTTATTTTAATTTTAATATGATATTAATATAATATATAATAAAAATTCAGGGATTTATATTATTTATACATTTATATATTAAAGTACTCCTATTACTATTCATATTATATAATAGATGTGAATAAAGCTTATGAATATTTGTGTTTTTCTACTCAAGTATTATCTAATATATATAATCTTAATTATATAATTATATAACTAAATTAATTAATATATTATAAGATAATTAATAATAATTAATAAATAATATAGTTAATAATAATAATAATATTTATTTTTTATTAACTTATTATATTTAATTATAAATAATACATCTTCACCTTAATTAAACAATAATACAATATAACAATAATTAAATAAATTTATAAATAAAAATTTTATATTAATTTAAAAAATATATAAAATAATATCTATAAATATAAATAGTAATAAAAATTAATCATAAAAATTAACAATGAATTAAATAATTAAATAAGAATACTATAAAATAATATTAATTTAAAATAAATTATAATAAAAATATAATAATTACTAAAATATTAAGAATTAAAATAATATAATATAATTTAAATATCTATTTATATAAATTATATAATGTTAAAATTAATTAAATAAATATTAATAGATAATAAAAATTAAATTATAATAATATATTTAAAATAGATAAAATTAAAAAATATTAAATAATACTAATATAAATAAAAATTATATAAAATAAATAAAATAAAATAAATTAATAATAAATAATTAAATTATATAAATAATTATATAATAAAAAAGAAAAAAGGTTTTATATTACTTAATATTATATTTAATTATTTAATTGAATTACATAAACTAATTAATATATAAATGATCTATTAAAATATAATTATATAAATTTAACTATATTTAATACCTTTATATACTACTCTATATGTAGACCTATATACCTTACATAGTATATATCTATAACATCTTATTGAATTTTCTTGAATTAAATATAATTAAATTAATTTATATTTTTTTTGCATTAGATATATAAACTTTAAAAACCATATTCTCTTAAATATTATCTTATATATTTTTTAAAAGGATGTAACATTTAAAATTTAAATAATTTAACTCTATTTATATATATATTGCAAAATCAGTATTCCATATCTGTCATAAATATATATGTTAAGATTGACTTACGATTTCATTATTATCTTTGTTTTGTTTTAGATTTTTCTAAGTCTATCATGAACATATCATGTTAAGTAGCTCAAGTTCATATCTCAGTTCGATTTTTGCTGGGTTGCTGGGAAGGGTGGAAGGTGCCATAGGGTTGCAAGACCCTTAATTTTTAATCTATAAAGCAATGATTTCTTTAATTGCTTTAATATTATCTTATCTTCATTAATTCAATAGGTATGATTATGACAAATTGTGGTCTGAAAGGTTACTACTTTGAAGAAACACGTTTCTTCTATTCTTTTTTATAAAATAGATATGCCCACAAGTAGTTCTTGTTTGTATATATTATATAATATAATAATTCCTTTTTATTTAATAGTATATTTATTATTTAGTTAGTTTATTTATAATATTAGTTTATTTACATATCGATACGAAAGTATAATTATAATATAACTTTTATAATACTTATATTTATGTGATGAATATAGTATAAGAGGTATATCATATTATGGTAGTCATATACTAGTATAAGTGGTTATTATGGGTTATTAGTTAAATTTAATATATTATAGTAATTATATAATCATATTATAATTAATATTTATTAATACATAATATAATAATGGGAATTATTATAAATTTTAAGATTATTCATAATAAATATATTATATCTATGAGTAATATATTCAATATATCAATAATATAATTATATTTATAATTTCGTAAGATGATATTATATATATATATATATGATTCATTATATATATATATATATATATATAAATCATTATATTTTTTTATATATATTATATATATTTCTTATTTTTATTTTATTTTAATATTTATTTTTTTTATATTTCTTATTATTTTTATTTTTTTAATTTAATTTTTTTATATATATTTTTATTTTTTTTTTAATTTTATTTTTATATTTTTTATCATTTTATGTTTTATTATTTCATTTTTATTATGGTTAATATTTTTTATATTACTATATGATATTTTATTTTATTTTTTTTTTAATTATATGTTGTACAGTTTTTAATATACGACCACTATCTAAATGCTTTGGGATATTTAATACGAATTTATTATTTTAGAGGAATAATACATTATTCCACCTTCTAAAATTATTGTTTTTTATAATTATAAAAAGATTACTTTTTCCGGGATTTTTTTAATCTCCAATCGAGTCTCTCAAAAATATGATGTGTTTTAATACCTTATTATTAATTATTGAACTGTTTAGTTAGGCTTGTTTTGACTAGCTATACGTTGGATAGTAGACTTTTACTCGTAGATGAAACTTGACGATATTTTTAAAATACAGGAACGAATCTGTTTTTGATAAGAAACTAATGATTAGATATTGATCAAAAACCATGAGTATATGGTGAGATAATGTCCAATAATGTTGTTTTGGCTGTAAAAAGTTGTACATGTAAAAAATAAAAAATAAAAAAAGTAGATTATGTTATAAGAAACACATTTCATAAAAACTGACCACATAAAGATTTACAAGGATTCGATAAAAGCCATTTTGATTGGCTGTAAGAAGAGAGAGTAAAAACAATCACAGTCAATCGAGGTGATACGAGCAATTTCATTTTACGAAATTTTATGATACGCAAAGTTCAAAGAAAGATGCGGATTTTTTAATAATTAATACGTGACTATATTTAGAGAATTATAATATAATAAAATCGTTAATAATTGATAACGGAGATACTATATATATATACTACTTGTGTATATTCTTAAGCTAGCATATTTAGTCACATAAATAAACTTTACGATGTCTGGACACTAAATTATATTGTTTTTTTAGTTTTATATTTTTAATAAATTAATCAGCTATCCTATCGTTTTCCATAAGGGTAATCCCGGATATAATAGGAGGATTATCGTGGGTTCTTACTATCTAGTGGACTTTATATATATTATATACATAATACCGGGGACTACGGCTAGGGTTGACTACTTCACTACACGCATATATATACCGGGTAAGGTCTTCGATCGCATACCTCCTAGCTTTTGTTTGAGGGTGTCGGTAGGTGGGTTCTCCAGAAGGTCTCCTCATTCTGTTTTAATATCCGATCGAGTCAGGGTTCCTTTTGATTTTTTTGTGTAAATTGGTTCTCTCTTCTTTGTTTTGTTTTGTCTCTTTTTTTTCTCGTTTGTCTTTTTTTGATTTTCTTTTAAATATATTGGCTTCCTTTACATTCGTGAATATCTTTAAATAATTATATATATATACTTCACGGCTCGAGCTCCCCAAATGATAAAAAAGATACCAATTATTATTTTTTATTTTTTTTTATTTATTAAATTTTTTTTATAGCAACATTTTTCCAATCACATTTATACAAGATGGTAAAGCCATAATGTATTTCTTTCCTTAAGCTATTGTGACAGTATTGTATTGAATTTTTTTTTTTTTTTTTTTTTTCAGGAATGTGTTGTATTAATTTTTATTTAATTTTTGTCGTTTTATATACCAATATTAAATATTTTTTCCCCATAGTTTTATGATTTTCTCATAAAAAATATCGTCTTTCATTATTTAAACTGTTCTTCTGAGCAATATATATAGATTCTAGATTTTATTTATTTTATATTTATATTATAATATATATATTGTTTTATTATATCAAAATAATATATAGACTTAACAGTTTTTTTTCTATAATGTAACATTAAAATAAATTAATAAATACATATAGGCATATTTTGTTACAAAAAAAAAAAAATTACGTAATTTTAGAACAATATTTATATATTGAGTATAATATATATTATTCTACATATAATAGATATATTTATGATTTAAGTTATAGACTAGCTATATATATTACGTATTAAAAAAGATTATTCTACATAAAAATGTAAAAAAAAATAACAAATAGCCTGGTACTCGAACCGCGGGGGATCTAAAGTAGGAGGGAATAGTTTTTTTCCATACCCGTTAGGGGTAAGGGGCGGAGGAACCTATATAGGCGACAATTAAATATACCCTTATATATAATAGTAATATAATATAATAAATACTCAAATATGAAGTTAGAGGGTTTATTCGGAGACCTCCCGGATGGTCGGGAATAGTCTGTTAACCTTAGTAGCTTTTGCACCGGAAGGTCCACAAGAGACCCTAGATATTAGTATACTGCCAATTTTTTGAGGTTTTTACTACCTTGGTTATTCCATTTATTAAGTTATAATAAAAATAAATAAGAAAAAATTTAAATCATGACTGAGTGTTAAAAAGGAATAAAGGTCTATATATTTATATTTGAACTCTATATTAGTCCGTATATCAATATAACTTAAGTAAATTAGTGAAAGATATTCAGGTATAATTTAATTTCATATTAACTAGATAAAATAATTAAAATGTAGGTGAATGATATTTCAAAAATAAGTTATAGTATGTATACCTATATATTATATATATTATTTATATTATTATATATATTATATAGTAAGTATATATATATACTATAATATATTAATATATATAATATTAAATATTAGATTATATAGTAAATATAATTTATGTAATAAATCAGATTTATCAAAATAATATAACATATTAATTAATATTTTGTTTTTATTTTTTAATATAGGTTTATTATCTAATTTATCATTTATCTAATATTTTATAGTTCTCTTGTTTGGATTTACCTTTAATAATTTCCTTTCTTAATTATAACGAGAGATCTGGGAATGACTATATATTAATTTTATACATTAAAAAGCATTCGATTTATGAAAATCGCGAACGCTGCTCTAGTTGGAGCTCTGCAGTGTCCGTGTTAGGCTAAAACTCCAATAGAAAGAGAGCGAGAGTTACCACATATACTGTATCCTAATATATTGATTATATATTAATATATAATATATATAAATTAATATAACTATATATATTATTATATATATATTAATTATATATATATATATTAATTATGATTATATATATATATTATATATATATATATTATATATATATATCATATTATGATATTATATATATATATATATACATATATACGTATTAATCTGTATATACTATAGAGCTATATTAAGTGCAATGACGTTAGTACTATCGTACTAGGAGATTGTATTTTTTCAATAACAGGTCACCAGCCTAGCGGTAGTTCATAACCTTGGAAGTTGGACTGCAATATTTTCTCTAAGAACTTGTTATAAATTTTCTTTGTTTTCACCCACTTATGGAAAAAAATATGTATTTAGGTTGGTTATATCTGTTAGGATTAGGTAAGTACACGAGTTGGTTATGGCAAATATTATAGTGTTATAGGTTTGGTTACTTAAGTGATCATGTGGGTGTTGGATAGGGGTTAATAAAATGAGATATAGAATATAATGCAGTCTTACAGGAATGGATTAAGCTCTTTATTTATGGCTATATTGAAATGTGGGGATGAATTGGATTACTGATTAATGGGATTAGTCTACTAATGTTCAGTTTTATGTTTGTAATTTAATGTTAATCTTGATTTATATTTGTCAACTGTACAAGTATTAGTGTATGCTCGGCATAATATATTGTCTTATAATAATCATTTCTAGATATTGTAATATGATAAGTTTATTTATTAGCAGACAAAATTATAGATTTGGATCGTACGTATAATTTATTAGAGTTTTTACATAGTTTATATATTAGTTTAGGTATATAATCTGATATTTAGATATCATAAGTAAATTATATACACAGATGACTCTAGTAGCTGTTTAATGTTCCTTATATTATCAATATTTTGAGTAAGACTGTTTAGCAGTCCGATCAACTGACAACTGTATATAATAGTTAGTTTATTTGTATTATTATTCTATATTATTCAATTGTTTGTTAAATGTATTTATATATTAAATTATTATTATTATTAAATATTTTGTAGTATTTTAATTTTAATGTCTTTTCCTTTCCAAAGATTTACATTAAAACAACTAATCTTGCTTTTATTAGTAATCTTAGCAAAAGCTAAAAAGAGTAAAATATTTTAACCCCAATTATAACAGGCTGCACCAAAACCATACAAATGCAAAATCTCCATGACGAGAGTAAATTCTTGCATATGTGAATATGTATAGGAAAGATATGCTGTTTGATAGAGAGAATATCTCTTAAAGAAAAGTATAGGTATAATAGTAACTATTGTAGATAACGTTATCAATAATAAATCTAATTGTATATAGTGTATATCTTATGTAATTTAATAAGTATACTATAGCCATTAATCCTATTATATGCAATGAAAAAAAAATGTTTTGCTTATTATTATATACATGTATTTTCACGAATTTGATATTTCTGCGTATAAAATTCATTCGTTATATATAAAGTCGTTTCTACTATATATATATTAATAATTATAGGTCTTTTTTTTTTATTCATACCACAGTCTAACGAACACATATTAAACATCAAAGACTCCATTATAACCAGTAAATGATTATTACTATATATATATTCGTCTATTATTTTATATTTTATATATATATTATATTCTCTAATATATATAATAATTATATTATCTGGATTTAGATACCACATATGGTATTATTTTGGTATAGAACTAGCTTTCTAAAAACGAGACAAAAGAATCGTGATTTGAAGCTATATATAAATATATGGAAATAAAATGATGTTTTTTATGTGGTTATATAAACTGATGTGTTATGAAACGTGTGATTCTTAACTCTCAAATAGAAATTATTACTATTAAATAAAATACATTAGTTGCTTATTGCTATATCAACTGCTATCACCTAATTTAAAATTTATTTTTATATCACAATTTAAGCGTAAACTCTCATTTTGAACTCGGCCTTTAAGAAAAGTTATTTATAGAAAAATTTGTAAACTTAGGATACTATAAAAAAAAAAAAACAATGAGTATATAAATAATAAAAAATTATATGATCCTTTAACGAGAGTAATTATTGGCTAACCTGTCAATCAGATACTCGGGGTGTTTTGTCTTAGTTTACTGGGCGGCGTCTTGCCCAGGAGCTAGTATCTTGCAATGTGGATTTAGGAATAGAGATAGTTTGTTTTCTCATATTAGTATATTATGTGTTAGTAGGTTTTAACCTCAGAACGGGGGAGGGCATGTGCTGTATAATAATTTAGCTTCCCTCAATGAATTTATAAGTAATAACTTGTATGAATTGTTTTAAGTGATTATGCAAGGCGCAATGGGGCTATTGTGGATCATATTTTATCTATATCCTTAATTTTACACTATTGTTTAGATCTATAAAAATTTTTCGTGGAAGAATAAGTAGCCAATCATCGGGTTCAAAATCATTGTATTAATGCATCCAATGCTAATACTTCGAATACTTTTAAAAATTTCCACTATTCTAACAATTTTTATTTGGTTTCTTTTATGCCGTGAACTAGATCCCCTAACAATTACTTTAAAAAATTAACTACTTATAGTTGCAAGTGCCTGACTTCAACCTAGCTAGAAACCTAATACAATGAATAACTCATATAATACTATAACTTTCTGAATTATATAATATACCAACTACTAATTAACTAACTTATATATATAATATATATATATAATTAATTAAGGGTTTGATTTACAGCATTAGTACTATATTAGAAAATAAGTTTATCACAGTACTTAGTGATATATTATATAGGTATATTTTATATTATAATATATATATATATATAATAATAATATATTAGTATTTATATTTTATATATATATATATAATTAAATATTTGCCTCTTTTGGCAAGTCTCACAACATATTCGTAAATATATTCTAACAATAAGTATTATTGATTTAATCCTATTCCCATGGTCTTTTATTTACGTAATATTAAGATTTTAACTTAAATAAATATGAAGAGGTATTGTATCTAATGAATAGCAATATTAATATTTAATATTACTACATTAAAACAGCAAATTAAGTGACAATCTTTTCAACTTCATATTTTTTATTAAATATTATTTCTCCTGATATTTACTCCCGTATAAATAGCGTCCGTGTATTTTTTAATGTTTTTCGATATTTATTTAATGAATATTCAATATCTAAATATTTTAAGCTCTTGATTCTCATTTGGAGAACACTTGAAGATTACTTGATTAAAAATGGGGCTTTTTGGAGCCCTTAAAGTATGAGTTGGATCCTCGTAATATAAATACAACTTCCAAAATATTATGATAGGTTTGAACACATTACAGTCTTTAACATTAATTCTATAGAATATTCAAAACTATTGCAAGAGATGGATCTATTACTTATATAGAACACATTTATTAATATAAATAATAATTGAAAAAAACTAAGGAGGCATATAATGAAGATATCTGTAAAATTTACTAAATTGTAATTTGATTGGATGAACTAATTTTACAAGAAGATACTATATGTAATCTGTTTTTATTATTATCTATTAAGTTCATTTACTGACTTATATTACGCTTTACTGTGACATTTTATTAAAAGAACTGTTTTTTGTTTATATGTTATATCAATTTACTGAGTTTGCTTCAGAAACGTAAACTGATTACTATTATAGCAAAAAAGAAGAAGAGAGATAATGATGTTCAACATCCTGTTAGAAAACTTAACCGTAAGCGAGACTTAAAAGGAAACTTACTGTATGTTGAAGAATATTTCAGTTCATTTTATATACCGTTTTTGTTGAGAAAGGTAACAACTATTATCTTTTTTCATACTTATTAGTCATAAAACAATGCGATATTTGCCTGTTATTCACTTTATTATTATATACTCACAGGACGTAGATAATGTTCAATGAATATATATTAATATTATTAAGTGTTAATTAAATATGACGATAGTTTTGATAGTGATTATTTTGTAGGACATGACAAAGAGAAAGCAGTAAATAGGTTAGCTTAGAGATTTCTGTGAAAATGGGTTTTATTGCTTGGATTATTGATAAGGATAATTTGACATGTGCATTACAAGACCCATAGAATGAGAAGAAATGAAGTCTCTAGTGCTATTAAGTGATGGAAAGAGTAAGTTTAATTTCAATATGTTTGAAAAAAACTTGTAAGTTGTAATAGAAATTGCAGTATTGATTTTTGTGGACATACTTAGTTTCAAGTAAAAGAGTTTTTCAAAAAGATTATATTATAGAATGCTTAAGGATTCCAATCTTATATTCATCCATACTAATCATTAATATGTTCTACTAGCTTTCCAGTTTTAGATAAGCAATGAATTAGATAACGTTTAAATATAATTATTTTGGATAGCTTGACAAATCATGTTCGAAATGTTAGGAAGTGCATTTTCCTATTTGCTTGGCATTACTAATGAGCTTTCAAACTTATTTTAAGTTTCTATTTAATTACGAATTCAATTGCTAGGAACACTAAAGAAGTTAATTATGTTGCTTTTCACAAGTCAGAATTTAATAATTACATATGAGTATTTTCTCGTTTCAGGATAAAAATTAGAAAAAAAATTTAATTAAGAAATACTACTTATATTTACGAACAGGCACTTATAAAGCCATTCACATATGCCAAAAAGAATTTAGTAACATCTTTATTATCACTTTGCAATGAATTTGAAAATAAAGAATTTCTCCTCACAATGTCTGGAACAGATTTATTTGCTGAAGCAATAAAACGAGGAAATCTTGAATTTGTAAAAGAATTTTTACTGGAATACTTTGAGAGAGAAGATATTCTTGCAATAAAGAATAACTTCTATTACTGGAAAAGTGAAATTATGTACGACCATTTCATTGAAGTTCGACAATTTCAAAAGCTTAGTGAAGTAATAGACTGGATGTCAGAAGGAATTCGGGAAAGTCTGCATGACTTTAAAGATCGAATGTTAAGCCAGAATAATGGATTATTCCTCAAACAAATGATATTTATACCAAATGTTGACTCGGATATAGACCCTCTCTCAGGTTTCGAATTCATTTCGTGGTGTTTCAAGACTAAAGATTAAAATATATATATATATATATATTAATCACCACATTCAGGATAAGGATGAAAGTTACACAATTGCCGAATTTTTATCAAAACAATTGTTCTTTCAAAACAAATACATAACATTATTACTATAACTATACAACAACAGTATTCATAAATTTAGAAAAGTTTTGCTCCATTAATTAATATCATATAAATTTGATTAATACAGTTACATTTAGTTACCATATGAATACATTATATTATTATATTATTATTATTATATTATATATTTTTATTATTTTAATTTTTTTTTTATTTTATTATTATTATATTATTATTATTATTATATTATTATTATTCATTATTATATATATATTATATTGTTATTATATTATTATTATATTATATTTATATTATTAATATTATTATATATATTATATTTATTATTAACTTAAACAGCTATGTATTTGCTTTGTTAATGTAGTAATTTTCTTATTCCACTCAATCTTATTCATATCTGCATTTATTAACTTTCTATTTAACATCGTTATTTCAAGATAGTCCTGAGTGGATAATTTACTCTATGGATGATTGCTCCCAAGATTTGTGGATCTTTTTTAAAGAAACTGTCAACTGAATGTTAATGTGAACATAGCATAAATTATGCGTTCTAAGATAAATTTCTTTCTTTGCCCTGGATAAGTATTACGAAGGAGTCCGTATCTCATTGACATCGAAAGCCCCTATCTAATTGGAACTCTTGGATATTGATAGTTCAACTTCTGATTCTAGTAATCAGGAAAAAGGAAAACCAAGGATAGAAAACTTTCGACATGTTCCACCTCGACGAAAGACAGTAATGCCTTAGCCCATCAAAAGAAGTCGCCCTCCATCTACCCTTTCTTTTCCTCATTGGAAACAGACTTGCACTCGTCTAGTAGAGGAAAACCTCTTATTGCACGTGTTATTGGGGCTTGACGCCAAGAAAAACAATTCAAAGCTCTTTTTTAGGTAAAACAATTATCGTGCTGAAAAATTCGAATGTTTTGATCTGTTCGTCAAGACCTGAAAATCTGAAAAATTGAGGATATCCTTCAATAAAGCTGAAGTTCTGAAGAGCTGATCTTTCTCCAAATAACATTAGAAAGCCTCTTTCATCAAGTAACATTGCCAATACTGGTAAGTTAATTTACCATTTTAAATTACTTTTAAAAAGAAAAAATTTGTTTTTTGGATGTTTAGGCTTATCTAAAGATAAAACTAATTTTTTATTGACACCATCTACTACTTTATATATATTATATATATATATATATATTATAATATATATTATATATATATATATATATATATATAATATATATAATATATTTATTATATATAATATATATCTTTCTTTCTTTATCTTCCTCTTGCCCCAAGACTGGGGGTAAGGCTGTCATGCATACAGGAAAAGAAAAAGCAGTAGAAAAATATGACAAAAGTCGAAAGAAAGCCCAGCTTCCGCCCCCTCGTACCATTAATTAGTGAGAACTCGCAGTCAGAAAATCCACCCTAAGCTTCATGCTGACCGCGACGGACCCTCCTTATGGGTAAATCGTCAGAGTGTTAACGGTTCATCCTCAGGGTTCACAACCGTACCCCCATACAAAAACCCGCCCATTCTCTCCTATCATCACCTTTATTCTCGCTTTTGCCAAACTCACATTTCTCTCTTCGGACATCGTTCACCGACTCAATCCACTTCTGTTCGTCTTCCCAAGCCAGTCGTTCCCACACGACTCACCACTATACATCCCGCTTAACCAACCGACTATCTCTTTCCACATGACCAACCATCTCAACATACTTCATTTATTCTCTCATTTACCTTCTTCACACCACACAACCTCTAATACGTTCATTCCTCATTTATTAATTCTTCACACCTAGGCATCCCATCCCAAGTTATTACCATCTCACAATGGTCCCATCTAACACATTAACTTCTAATCTTATACCTCTTTATTCCAGACCATAGTCCTCACTACCATACAATAACACAGGAACAACATACCCTTGTAAGATCTTAGCGCACTCAAGACTTAGTCCCCTTTTACATTCACCAGACATTTAACTTGCACCCAGCAGCCTTCCTGCCATCTCAAACTCCGACTACACGCATTCATCCTTCCCCTCTCATTCCAACAACCTACCCTAAATATTCTAAACAAATATAATATATAATTATAAGAGATAATATATATATTAGAGGGTATATAAGATTTATTTATGTTAAATAATTTTTAAATTTTAGTTTTTAATATATAAATGCAAAAGATTTTATAATAGCTATAATATATGATTTATATTTATATATATAAGAATATATATATAATATATATATAATATAATTATATATATATAGTATTATATTATATAAATATATTCAGAAGCCGTTTTAAAAAACCCAAAAAAGAAAAAGAAGATGAAATTCAAAGTTTAGTTTTTTTATTCAAACTGGCTGGCGTCCAGCAAAGCAGAGAGAGAAGCGTAGTATCGTAAGTTTTATATGTGCCATTTTTTAAAATCAAAATTTAGGGTTTAAAATCTATTATGTTCTTTAATAACATATTATTTAAAAATTCAAAACCAAAAAAAAACAACCCTAAAACAGTATCATTTTAAATTTATCTATCCATGATAAGTCCTAAATTATATTACCAATTCTAGAATAAACTCATTATTACTTGTAAAAAGTATGCATGATGCTCTTACGGAGTAGATATCTCATGGAATAGCATCTACACAATCGCAAATTTTGGATCCTTTATTAAAAAGAAGCTTTTTGACTTCATAGGACTGAAATCTCTGATTTATCAAAAACTTCGAAAAATTTATGAATTTTCATCCGTTTAATATTCGTACACAAAAAATACTTAATTATTCTCTCTCTTCTTTTATATTCATAATGCACAGAAGACAACCAAACCAAACGACCATTTACTTTCAAATGTAACTACTAAAAGGCCTTCTTTTTAGTTAATAATAAAACCATTGCCTAAGTAAAAAAGATTATGACGACTGTGCTCAAATAATTCGTTTGACATGACGAGTTCTATTGTTTATTTCCTAGAAAGATGGTAAAGATTAAATTAATGGTGGGGTATTGGTCTGTTTTTTCTTAATTATTCAACAGAATTTGAAATTAAAACTTTTAAATTAACAAATAATAGAGAAACTTTGTGAAAGCGGCTAATGATAACATAATTTTTTTCTAATACTCTGCCACTTAATTTACTAAGAATTTCGTTTATTTTGGCTCTTATAAACGAAGGGAATGAGATCATCGAAGTACATTGTGGTACTGCCTTAAAGCACGGAACCCAAAGATGAAGATCGGTCGCGAAAGTATACATTTTTGCACGCCCTGTTACGACTTAAAAAAGAATTAATAAAAATTTTGATTTATTTTTTGTATATGCGCAACACACAATAAAGCTACGTTAAAGGGGACGTCTATCACTTACATTTTCTTATTTTTTTTAATCATTATATTATATATTTTGAAACGGAAGGGTTAAAACGTTTATACAAATTATGATTTCTAGACTGGGCTTTAATTAAAGTTTCTAGACTTTCGAGTGATTGCAAACTCAAAAAAATTGATCTTTCACCCCAATTATAAAACCGAAACTAGAGGAAAACGGCTTACTTTTTTACCCACTAAAAACAGTTATATGATAAGAGTAATTCTGTACATTATGACGTGTACATTCTTTATATTATGTAAGTATGTATTAAAAATAAATCATAGATGTACTTAGTTTCGGGAGTGAAGTGTCATAAATGAAAATTCATTATATGTGCATTATATGATTTTTTTTTTTTTTTTTTTTTTTTTTTTTATTTTTTTGGTAATGCAACTTTTTTTTTAACTGCTTTAATCTAAGTCCTTTCAAAAGTTTTAGAATATTTTCGAATTCCTTCCATCTTGCCCTTCATTTCTCACGTTCTCCCTGTCCTCCATCCCTCCTCTGCCTTTGTAAGTTAGGCCATATTACTACTCCTTCTCCCCCTCCCCTTGCTATAGCATTTCCCTCGTGTTTACCCAACATGCTATAATACAGGCCCATTGGTGGCTGCGTGTAGCATAGTACTGCCACTTATATATAATACTATATATATATATATAATTATATATATAATATATATATATAATATATATTATATATAATTAAATATACTTATTACTAATATAAAATAAATATACAAAGTTACGTTCAAATAGATGTCGTTTTAAAACTACGTCGATCCAACGTAACCGTGTAAAGTCACGAAGTGAAAAAGTGTGTTAAAACACTGTTAATCATAGACGGCAGTGAGTCGGCACTTGTTACGAGCTGAGACTTACATTCCACATTCCAGGGACCTAATTATTATTTACTTAATACATATCGCACATCGCCAAAGGACTAAAAGCGGAACGTCGCTTTACTTATTGTGCTATAGGGTATTATATATATATATAATAATATAATATTATATATATTATTGTATATATTATATATAATATATAATTATAATCATATTTAATTTATATATATATATTATAATATTAATAAATATTTCTGAGTAATAGAGAGAGAGATTATATTAGGCAAGATATAATATATAATTTATATACTATATAGTAATATATATAATATTATATTATATATATATATATTAATTCATATGCAGATATATAGTTTAATTTTTAAAGCCCGTGGACTTATTAGATATAATGTAAATATTATAATTAATATTATAAATTATTTATATATATATTATATATATAATAATTATATATATTATAATATTTATTATATTAATTATATATATAAATATATATATATTAACCTGTTCTGACATGATATTTCGGCCTTGGCCTTGCCGGATACCCTATACCCAGTATTACTATTTAATACTAACCTAACCTAACTAACCTAATATAACATAACCTATACCTAAACTCATGACCTATAACCTAAATCTAATACCTAAGACCATCCTACCCTAATACCACCTAACTTAAAACTAACTATATATCTCATAGACCTTCTCAGCCTATCTCCTACTAACCTAACATGAGGAGCTAACATAACTTAACCTAGCGTTATACACTTAACCTAACTTACATTATTCACATATATACCACGTATAAAACTACATAGACCCAACCCTATTATGTTTCAATGTGGTATAGCTAATTATTAGCCCCCTCTACCTATAGCCTAATATTAGTCATTTATATACATTTATTATATAAATATACATTTTCTGATCGAACCTATAAAACTGTAACTACTATTACAAGACTATTCATTTACTAATACTTTTTATTATAAATTTAAATAATTCATGTATAATGAGTAAAGTTAAAATAAAACCAGAGTTTATACCTGATATATATAAACATTTATTAGTATTTATACTACAATATGTAACTGAAATTTTTTAAAACATATACTTACAGACCTTAAAGTTTACGTTAAATCTATATATAGATATAGTGTATTACCTAACATTTTTTAGTTTATTATTGCTATAGTTTATTTAATTTATACT
This sequence comes from Trachelipus rathkii, assembly GCA_015478945.1. Lineage (NCBI taxonomy): Eukaryota > Metazoa > Arthropoda > Malacostraca > Isopoda > Trachelipodidae > Trachelipus > Trachelipus rathkii. The sequence goes on along the minus strand of JABUQX010108656.1, from coordinate 13,571 downwards.
CATATCAAATACTCACTTATTTTATATACTGCTTTATAATATTATATATACTCATTTTTACTGCTTTGCTTATGTTTTTACTATATCCTTTACTCACTTATACATTTATTATAACTTATAAATACTTATTAAATCGCTAGATAAATCGTAATCAATATAATAGTAGTATACCTAACATCACTAAAGGATGAGTATGCGTTAGTTACGCCTTTACTGCTTTAATCATTTTCTGTTTACTGCTTAACTATCGCTATTTACTGACTTAACTTCATTATACAATTCACAATCCTTAAGCATTAAATCAGTAAATCAATAGTGATGTTGCCTAGCACCTAAGGGATGAGTATGCTTTTGTTTTACTGCTTTACTGCTTTACTTTACGATTTTTACTGCTTATACATTACTATTGTCATTGCCATTTTAACTTTTACTGCTATTTTCATCCTGCTTTCTTGCTTTACTGCTTTACTTCTGCTTTACTTACTATTAATCTCATATATTAACTATGTATTATTACATATACCTTAAACAGTAATCTAAGTGTAATCATATACGGAGTAATACCTACCACCTTAAGGTATATAATATATTCAAATAATTTTGTATTCACTGTCCTTAATACTGACTTTAAACTTTTCTGCTTTACTGCATTTACTTTTCTGCTTATGCTTAACTTTTGCTATACTGCTCTTTAAACTTTTCTGCTTATGCTTTAACTTATTTCTGTTATATATATTATACATAGCTTTATTTCAATATGTTTACTTGTTTTAAAAGATAATTTTTATAACATTTATGTCCTTTAACGTATTATACTGCAATTTTCTTTAAGAAGTATATTATTTATAGTTATATTTTTATTATTATTTTTATTATTTATTTATTTTTATTATTTATTATTCTATTTTTATTTATTAATTAATATTTTTATTATACATATAAATGTAAAATAATTATACTTCATGTCCTATTTTTATTATTATTTAAGAAAACAACACATATCACTATGACTAACTTTATACACACATTCAATACTTAATGTTACCACTTATATATACACCAATTCACTTAATTATGCACTTTAACCATTTACTCCATAACACTTAAATATTACTACATTACATTATGTAAAAAATGCCTGCACTAGAACACAGCAGTCCCTGGCTGCACTTATTTCACTACTATGGGGTCCGCCACTATTACAGACAATATACACTTACAGTTACACCTTTTCACAACTTGCGACGACACAGATTTACTTACACTCTCATCAGATTAGTTACACACAGCAATTTACTACTACTCACATCAACTACCAGATATATTAATATACACATACACAAATTTATCTTTAATACACACACACCACATTACACAATACCGCCCTCACTATACCCTACTCCTACGCATCTATCATTATACACATATAACGTATATTAATTATTAAATACATTTTGTATTTAATTGGGATACATCCACCATTATTAAAATATTCTTGATTCTAAAATATATGGTTTAAAATGCAATCCTGTTTTATCATATTTAAAAATCGAATCTTTTATTAACGATTACAAGTGCAAAATCATCAGCCAAATGTTAAATTGTAATTTATATACTGTATAATAGAGTTTATAGTTAGGAAATTATTATACTTATTGTACATTCTATCAGAATTACAAAAATGGTTTACTATTCCACAGATCGCACTTTTAATACCTTTCAAGAGTTCACTGCAGAAGTGACCTTTCAAACATTGGGATACGCATGACCACATTAATCATATTTTAAAGCTTGTTGATTTTGACTCAAATGTGTTTCTACTATGAATATTTTATCTTTAATTTGGATAACATTAACAAAATACACCACTTTCTAAACAACATCGCATAGTAAAAAAAAAATAACTCACGAATAGGCATTTAATGATATATTAATAAAAAATTTCAATTTAATCTTACCGTGGTCTTATATTTGTCTATCAATTTTCATTTCAATTATAGTTAGAGTAATAAGTAATATGTTTTATACACCAACAAATCAATAACTTATCTTCTTACTTTTGCGATAAAAAAAATAAAAAAAATGTTAGAGTATATCTATTATATTTATTTATTGAAATCTTCATTGCTTAACATCATATTTAATAAATACTTTAAATATTTTAGAAGAGAGAAAAGATTAAATCAATTCAATTGTTTAATTAAATAGATAACTAAAATATAATTATCATTCAGTCAGTTTTTTAATTAAATCTATTGATGTATTGTTACTTTATTATTAGTTACTAGTTATTAATTTATATTGTATTACTTTTGATATCATAATTTCTCTATATTCAATCTATTATTTGATTATATATGTAAATCTCATTACTAACATCCTCGCATTATCACTAATTCACATTAGAATACGAAAATTATATCTATCTTCTTACTCTATTATTATTTATTTATATTCATTTATTTATAATTATTATTTTGTATTATTATTTTATTATATATGAATTAAATCTATTTTTATGAGTATTAATTATTATCTCCTCTGATTGCCGTTATTATTTATTACGATTAAGAAGTTCAAATTCATTAAAAATTCATAAAATTTTATTTACTGATCTCCTTATAATTTCATTTTTTTATTATTATTAATAAAAAAAAATATTCATTTTTTTATTAAGGCCTACTTTAGATAACACGTTCAGTGTAGAAGATCGGTCTAAGATTTAAAGCCTGAGTAGATTAGCACCAAGTATTAGATAAAAAGTGTAATTCCTAGTATGTAGAATAATGAGATAGTAGTTCATTGATTAGTTAGTAAGTATTTTTTATATAGTTATAAGTTAGTAGATTTTCAAACTGAAACATCTGGATATCGAGTAGGATAGTAATTCACGTATTTAGTAGAGTTCATTAAGATAAAGAGAAAATATATAACATTAACTTTGTGTTCTATACGTTTCATCGAAAATTATGTTGTACAACGCCATAAAATCTATTTCTGAAGGACCTATACACCTTATGGTGTAACTTCTTAAAGCTAATTTCAACCCCACGGCAAAGCACCTAACCCCTAGCACTACCGCTTAGTCAGTTCCGCTATCGCTTCCCCCGCCCTACAGCTGCGCCCGTCAGCGCAATATTTACCAGCGTACCCGCCCAGCTCAGCTGCGCCCCAAGGCCTAATAATTCACGTCTATTTCCCGCCCGACCGAGCTGAGCGCCTGCTAAGCGCAAATATTCCCATATATATATTCCGTACCACCGAGAGTAGAAGGGAAATGATTACCTTTTGTGGGTGGACGATAATCCTATCTCTATATGACCTCGTATGTGATGGTCGAGAATTATTTATCGCTTTTTGTTTACGTATGAGGTTAACAATATAACATACATTTTTTTACATATCCTGAACCTTATCTCTGATTATAAAGAGGAGAAATAATTATTTCAGATAGTAGGTTGAGGAATGAAAAAAAAACCTTTAAATTAACTAAATTTTACTCTTTTGCCATTCTTAAGAGTGCCAATTCTCTGGTTTTTAATAAAAGTGTTATATTTATCCACTAAGTTATATATATATCATGATTCACGCTTTAAAACCCAGATTATATTACCTCTATATACATGACATTGTGCATTGGGAAATCAATATTCCTAAAAGTAATGTATCCCTCTTCTATAGAAGCAACCAGTATGTATTTTGGAATTCTTATATGTACTTTCACTAACTGTTTTATCAATTTCAAAATATTTCTTATTACAGGTGGATCACTGGTTTACTTACCACACGTAACCATCCTCATAGCAGTCACAAATCATAAGAAAACCAAATTTGGCTATAAAACTTTTTTGCCCAAGACTATTTTTAAAATGTAGTATTGATAAAATTTATAGAATTGATAGAATATTGATAGAATTGTGTATATTTCTATGCATAGTATTCTATTACATTCTAATATATATATATAGATATATAATTATAATGTATCGAAGGTAATACTAGCTAGTATATAATAGGCTATACTTATTGTATTCATTATTCATTCTAAAATTAAAAAAAAAATGCTTCGTTTTCTATTTTAACAGTTCATATTGATATTCAGATTTTAATTTTCAAAATTTAGCAACTATTATTTAGATACACTACATATCAGTGAATATCACATATTCAGCCTTATATATCACTAGAGATGATAATTATGTTAAAATAGCGACTAAGCGTACAATTTCTCGCTTTATTTAAAAAAAAAATGTTAAAACGTTAAATAACTAATAGTGTAGTTCAAAGCATTCATAACCCAAGAATACTACGCATTTAAGAAAAACCTGATCGATGATCCTACGCACATCATCGATCGCTTCCTAAGTTATATATTATAACATACACAAAATTCGTTTATCACTAAAATAACAATGCTAGGTAAAATTATTTATCAGGACACCAGAATTATGTTAAATTACTTAATACTTAATGTATATATTCTGAAACGTGAAACTTTATTACCGTATTATAGTTGATTAACTTTAAATAACATAGTTAATTCATGAGACACGATACTATTTATAAAAATTATATTATATATATATATATATATATTATCATCAATAATGATTAAATGTTGCAATTTCAAAAAGAATTTTAAAGAAATTATATAAATATTTATAAATTTAGGACAGAAAAGCATTATCAATATGTAAAAAGTAGTTAATATATTATATATAAATATATCCGTTTATTATTATTATATAATGTTTATAAACACTTATATATATATAAATACCATTATGTTAATATATATTTAACACTTGTATAAATATATTTAATGTTTCCTTATATATATTAATTAATATAAGTATATTATAATTATATAATATTATTATATAATATATTATATATTATATATATATTATATAATTATTATATATATATATATTATATATATATATAATTATTATATATATTATATAATTATATATATATTATAATAATATATTAATATTACAATATACTATAAATTTTATCATCTATATATGATATATATATTTCTAATTACTTAGTATTTCTTTTTATTTATATTCCTTATTTTTTATTTTTTTTTTTAAATATTTTACTGTAATTATTTTGAACTAATGTATAATAAACTAGATATAAATATATATAATATCCCAGTTCAGGATATGAAAAAACAGTTTAAATACGTAAAACCAAAAAAGTCGAACTAATATAATTCTCGTACCATATCATATACTGAATATATGTATTCATCTAGAATAAGTATATTAACTCCGTATACACCACAGAAAGCGTATACATTTACCTTCTTACCTTACCCTAGGGTCCGAGAACGCGAAATAATTATTGCACTAGACTATGAGGCATATACCTAGTAGCTATAGGTGGGTGATAGTAGTAGTAGTAGTATGTATTATACCCCCGGGGGGCCAACCTTACCCCTCACTATGAGCCGTACGGCGTATATGCTATACATATAGTGAGTGGTATCGCTATAAATATATACTATGTACTGGCTATATAGTAGTATATAATAAATATATAATATATTATATATGGGTATCATATATATATTATATCATATATAGCGTTATAACGCTTATAAGGAAATTAATTGCTAGCCTACGATATATGAGGACAGTCGAAAACCGCACGTCTTCTTGCGGGCGGGACGCCGCTGGAATTTTTCGGCTCTGGACGCACCAGGGCGTGGCAAAAAAAGAAAAAAAGATCAAAAATTTTTAATTGAAAAGGGAAAAAGACAAAATTACCAGCTTTTAGTGCTTCGAAGAGAAGTATGAATAGGTTTTGTAATATATTCAGCTTATAAGTATTCACCTATTAATGTTAGTTATGGCTTAAGTAAGTAATATGAGTGTATAGCTTTGATGACATAGTAAGGGGAAGTAAGTAAAAATCGTACATGTAAAGTTAATTTACCGAATTAAGCGTCAAAACACAAGTAAGATGTAAGGTGAAAGACAATATGTTCAATAAGTTACAGTAATTCAAGTAAAAGTACTAGCTAAATAAGTCATCTCGAATTAAGTATCAGCAGAGATTAAGTTAATGCACAGTTGCAAAAAGTATACGTAGTAAAGAAGTTTAAATAATAAAGTAAGTAAATAATAATAAACTCAAATGGTAATCGTATTGTCATATAACTGTAGAAAATTACCTTTTGAGATAAGCTCTTAAGTAGTAAGCTTAAGTAAGTAGCGTAGTAATGTAAGTAGAAGTATTAAATAGAGAGCGTAGAATAATATATTCTTAATTACCTTATTTGGTACCAACTGATATTATGTTTCAGTAATGAATAATGGGGCGGTTAGAAAATTTTATATTTATAACACTTGATGAAACTTTTTAAGTTGGCTTTAAATCGCATCCTATGGCTTATATAAATACTAATAATAATAATATATAAAATAGATATTCCTATTAAATAATCTAAACACAAATGATAATTAACCATAGAAGAGGTCAGATATTATGATACAGTTAAATTCAATATTAAAGAGTGAATAATGATGCGGGAATTATTGATAGAGTATTTCATCCATGAATAATAATAATAATAATAGAATAAATAAAATTTATTACCTAATAATAATTTACAAAAATAATATATAAATATAATAATAATAATTATTAATAAAGTTACAGTGATCAATCCCGAAATATAATAATATTAATTTAAAAATCTTTATAATAATGATATTATTATTATAGATTTAAATATACAGTGCTCAGAATAAAATAATATTAATAAATTGTAAGATGAAAATAATTTTATATATTTTAATAATAAGATAACTGAACTATATGTTAATTAAAATTAATAATAATAAATAAGATTTAATTAATGTTAGAGTCAAATGAACTTGAATAATAATATAACATTAATTTTTGGTATTAACTGTATCCACGCTGCTAACAAGTAGTACATAACGAGACCCTCAATTAATGTAGCAATATTAATTTGATACTTCGTTATCTCATGCACCCTACACCAGCTTTGAATCGACATCTAAAACCCCACAAGCCAACCAGCTACACAAACATAAACCAACACCACACACACACACATATACGTTATTATATATATATAGCATATAGCTTTATAAGGTGTAGATAATCATATATATATATATATATATAATATTATAAATACAGGTATATAGTACTATGATATAGCTACTACTTAAAACTTTAGATGTATATTATCCTATTAAAAGGTATATACACTCTGATAAATATATATAAATAATATCATAATAACAGTAAATTGTGAAAAATAAAGAGATGAAAATAAATTATTATCAAAAATGTTTTAATTGATATTAAAGTAAATAATATATTTTATTTAACATTATCGATTCTTAGTTGATCTGAAGTGATATCTTATTAATAATACTAAAAAAGTTCCTCTCCTAAATCTAATGGAAATCGATAATCAATTTCATGAAAATTCTTTTCATGATGTTACTCATTTATAGTGAACAATTTCAGAAGATTATAGAATAACTTCAATTATCATAAGAAGAAATTTACTATTTAATTTCTATTTTATATAGTTTATAGTGCTAATTGAGCAACATATGAAATTAATTATTTTTTAAAGTATTATTATTTGATAATGTATATAATAGTTATATATTATTAAATGTATACGTGCTTTAAATTAAAACAACATAATCTTTATATTATAAAATATATACGTTATAATGTTAAGTGAGTGTATTATTATATATAATACATGTGTGTTATATGGTTATGTAGTAATAGTGTGATATATATATAGTAATCTTTATATCATATACTGTACTTATATAATAAAATATATGGTGAAGTAGAATCTTAGTGGTGTGTGAGTGTATTATGTAAATCTGCTGTATGTAATGATAAAATCTGGTGGAGTGTTAAAATAAATATCAGTGTTTGACTGGTAGTGAGTGAATATGTCAGAGTGATTATCTATGTAGGTTAATAAATGTATAGTTATAGTGTATTGTGTTTATAAAATTCTAATATGTGTATGTGTATGTGTGGTGTGTGTGTGTATATATAATATATATATATATATAATATGTATATGAGTGTATATATGTTCATAACTCTTAAAAGTAAATATTTTGTTAGTCTATATGATAAATGTAAGTTATCATAGATATATGGTTGATTTAATAAGTGTCATAATTGAATATCGCATGTGTATAAATGTCATAGGTAAATGAGATATAAATGTGTCTAATATAATACATATACTAACAAATATAGTCATGAAAGTAAATAAATTTAAACACTAGTATCGATCATGTACTAATCTATAATAATTAAAATTAAATTAAGATTATAACTAATCAATACATTTAAGTGATAACCTATAACTATATAAAAATATATTAAAATACAAGAAAACAATATTTAAGTTATTAAAACTAAATATAAAAATACATTATAATATTGTATATTATATATATATTACATATATAGTAATATATAAATATATATTATAAAGATAGTATATTAATAAACAGTAAACTAATATGCAGTTTAAAGCCGAGTAATAGCAAGATAAGTTATATATATATATTATTATTAATATATAAACATTATTATTAGTGTTTGTAAAGTTATATTTATATATATATATATATTATTCGAATAAGAAGACTCCATTAGTCACTACATAATTACTCATAATGAAATTTTAAAAATGTTACGAGCCGTATAAAGCATAGGATATAATATATATTATATATAGATAATGTATAATAGAAGCAGTAAAGCAGAAATGAAAGCAGTTAAAGTATATATAAGTATAAAACTCAAAAGCAACTCACTAATCCCATTTAATATATATAGGTGTGATATAATATACTTATATTAAGGTAAACACCTCTTGTAATATTAGTACGGTCTATGTATACTTTATATTTATTTTGAAAATACGTTTTTAGTTATATATCTCTATATTATAAGCAGATAACTATATCATGATAGTCATAAAGATATAAAGCATAATAATATAAATATAAGCATAAAAGTTTTAAAAGCTGAGTTTAGACCTATGAAAAGTATTTTTTTAAAGTATCAAGTATAATAACTAGAAGAGTTTTAATGCAGCATACTCAACTCTGCCTTAATCGGAAATAAACTATAATAAGCTATTATATAATATATAAGTTATATTAAACAAATAGCACTCTTAATATATATCTCATAATAAATGTATATTAATATACACACACATGATGTATTATATAAATACCCTATATACTATATTCATATATATATTACTGAAATTACTGCTTTAAGGATATATGTAATTATTATATGATATATAATTGAGTTATAAAGCTAATATAAGTAAAAGCAAATAGTTATTATTATAAAGCAGTAACAGTAAGAAAGTTAAAAGCACGTTATATTATTAAATATATCATATAGAGAGTAAAATAAAACGTACATCTAATCCCTATTGTTAGGTAAACACCTCTATTGATTTACTGATTTACTGATTTAAGATATTTATAAACGCGTTTTAAGCTATAAAATAAGATAGTTATATAGCTTATAAGTATTAATAATAACTATATTTATATTAATGAAATAAGTATATTATATTAAAAACATGATTTATAATAGCGTTAAAAATCAATATATTATGAAGTTAAAGACAATAAATATACTAAGTAAATAACAAAGTATAATATTTTATATACTAATCCCCTATACATAATATTTTCTGATGAGATCTCCTAAGCTCTTTACTGCTTTCTAATTGCCGAACCGTTTAGGTATTTTCTGATTTAATCTATCTATTAAGGTATCGTGAGAGATAATATAGTTGTGAGAACTCAGAATCTGTACGTTGTTAAACGCATTGTTATATATAAAAATGTTTTTATGATACAGACAAACACAAGTTTTAATATGTTTGTCATTGTCCTTACATGCAGTATTGTTTTAAAAAATTTATTAAACTTAATAAAGTATCTAAGAATAAGATGTCTTTACTAATGATTACATTTTAGAGTTCGCGAAAATGTTTTTTATAAAAAATGTTTAAAGCCGAATATTATGTAGCGTTGAAGTTGAAGGGCAAAACTTATGAACTAGTCATACCCACAGGAATCAAAAGCGCATTGTGGCATTTGGTTAAGGCTGCGACGTGAGAAAATGTTTTTCTCTTACAATACATAAATTTTATTCTAATAATGAATAGCACATGTGTTATTATATAAGTTATTTTTATAAGTTAAGAAATTGTATAGCGTAGTAAGTTAGTAGTCCTCTTTATCTAAGAGAGAATGATTAGATAATTTTAATAGGTTCTGATATTTAATTAGCAAATCTATTAGGTTTAGATATTCAGGTCCTATGGTTATTATTAATATTTGCTTAGTAGGTAGTCCGATAGTGTCTAGGTCTAGAAAAAGTCATGACGTAGGCGTTAGGTAGTACGATTTTTACATTAAGTACACTTAAGGTACATACCTACTAGTTAATAGGTTAATACTTAGGTATTCATTTATTCAAAGTATAGGAAAGAAACTTGTCGTTAAGGGTTCCGCAAGGCCAAGCTCCAAGTATTTTCGCCAATATCCGTAGTAGTCACAGAACAAGGTTAAATAGATTAAATATATAATAGTACTACATAGGTGTAAGAAGTATGTAGCCATTGGGGTTAGGAATTATCTGTGTTTATGTATATATGAATATATGATAAGAACACCTAGAGTTATCCTCCTTTCTAGGCATAGGAACAACTCCCACGTAATATATGACGGTACCCATAACACTTTCATCACAGTTAAGAGTTTGCAAAAAAATAATCAAAAAACAACATGGCGTATCCTGAATTATTTTTCATAAAATTATTAAGCCCAATCATTTTAATCATAAATCAATAAAATAAAATAATAATTTAAAAAATTACAATGGGTAATCTGCAATTATAAGTAGTAATTATAATATCTGTAATATATTATAAGCGTATTAAATTCACATTAAAAATGATTTAAAAAATAATTAGAATATAAATAGAGCTGAAATATTCAAATGATATATATATATATATATAATTTAAATAATAAATCTTAAGTATATTAAATCCACATTAATAACGAGCGAAAAGTATTTATATTGTAATTAAAGTTAAATTATTAAAATAATATCTGAAATATATAAAAAATTTCACTTTCTTTTTTTTATTTTTACAAAATAATTTTTTCCTTTTCTTTTTTTTTACAAATGAGTTATTTTGCTAAAAGAATCAATACTTGTTTTTTTTCTTTTTCTTTCTGTAAATGTTAAATACTACTTATCATTGTTTTCTTTTTATTATTTCACCCATAACCATAACAACCTTTTCGGATATAGACTTCATGATTTTGTTACATATGGTTACATACTGGTTACATACTGATTACTGGTTACTCTGGTTACATATTCTGTTATATATATATATATATATATATATATATATATATATATATATATATATATATACAAGTAATACTCGTACTTCACAATAGCCAAAAAATATATATTTTAAAAATATTTCTTTTAACTAATTCTCTCCTTTCGGAAATAAGTTATCCAATTAGCGGTCTTTATCTAAAAACCGATTCGTACAATGTCTACAAGAACGAATTCCACGACCACAAGAAAACTGACTAAAAAACCACAAAGGAGAAGAATCTGCTAACTCCTCCTCAAAATGTAATTCTATTAGCATTTTAATGTTATATAATTAGAATATCTTTCATGAGACTGGTTGATAATAATGATTTTTAGTTGTTTTTAAAAAGAAATTTAATAAAAAATAATTATCCCTCTGGTTTTTATGGTAAAGTTGTAGTGTTGAAGGCATGTTTGTGCTTTGCTCGGTTCCACAGATCAGGTAAAATATTACCTGTTTCTCATTAGACCGGCTCAGATTCCATACGTTTTGTCAAAATCGCCAAATTATGTCTTAATTTTGGTGTGTATTGTAAACCGTGATATTTGGAAAAAGATTTTTAGGATACTTTATTCTTTCATCAGTTACGTAAAAACCGTCACACACATATTTTAAATCCCTAAAGAATAGGCTCTTTTATTTACCAAAAATTTAAGACACCGTTTTTTTTTTTAAAGTAAGATCTTTAAAAGTTATAGGAAAGATACACGGTCGTTGTAAAAAAGGACCTTATTATGTCGATCTAATTTGACAAGGGTGAAGGATTAGTTAGAACAAAGGTTAGACCACCAGCGAACGCATTTTTAAGAGAACGAACAATTTTTATGCACGTATTCCCATCTACAAATACAAATTTTATGACTTGACTAACATGTTCGTAAGATTGTTTGAGGAAAAAATATAGGAGCATAAAAATTAAATAATATTCCAATGATACTTCTATTCAAACTTAATTAATACCTCAGCTACAAAACTACTTTTAAAACAATATCTCATAAATGATAAAAAAAAATCATACCCATTATATATATATATATATATTATATATATGAGCAGTTATATATAGCAGCAAAGAGCAGTTATATAGCTATATATAAGAGTTGGTTACTGATTATATTGGCTGCTATTGGTTGTTGTTATTACATACATATCACTAACATTGCTCTTAGTAGCACAGACATATGACATATTATTATTACATATATATATATTATTATTGCTGTTATTATTATTATTGGTTATTATTATTGTTATATTGTTATTATTATTATTGTTGGTTGCTATTATTATATATGTATATTATTATTATTATTATTGGTTATTATATATATTATTGGTTATTATTGTTATTATTATTATTATTACAGCATTATGTATATATATATTATTACTTATATATATTTTATTAAGAGAGCTGATTATTATTATTATTATTATATACATTATTTCATATATATATACTACATATTATATTATATATTACATATTATATTATTATTATATATATTATTATTACATATATATATATATTATTATTATTATTATATTATTATTATTATTATTATTATTATAATATATATTATATATTGTTGTTATATATATATATATATATATTATTATATTATTATTATATTACATATTATATAGTTATATTAATATTATTATTATTATTGGTTATTAAGTAATTATATGATATATATATACATATTATTGTTATTATTATTATTATGTTATTATTATTATTATTATTATTATTACATATATATATTATTATTATATTATTATATATATATATATTATTATTATTACATATTATTATTATATTATTACATTACATTACATGTATAAACTGCATTATTATATTATTATTACATATTGCTATATTATATATATATACAGAGCATATATATTTGCTGGTTATATATATATATATAGATATAGTTATTGTTATTTATACCTGCATATATATATACATAATTGTATGTATATATATGTTATATATATACATATATATATATATATATAGTTATATATTATATAGTTATATATATATATATATATATATATACATATATATAAGGTGTTATAT
>JABUQX010108655.1:52500-62269 GCA_015478945.1 Trachelipus rathkii | reverse complement strand
TGACATACTATTTATATTGAATACGAATCATTAATATGTATACTATATTATATTATAGGGTATTATTATATATTATAACTTAATATAATATAATAAAGTATATAGTATAGTAATATATATATATCTAGTATATTAAATTATATTACTTATATTATAATATATATTGATTTTATATATATATATATATATATTATATATTTTTCTATATATATATATATACGATATATAGGGTATACATATATATAGTAATATACTATGATAATAAATTATAAACGTATATATAGTAGTAAAATATATTTTGTTAAAATTTTTATAGTTTATATTATGTTCTATCCTGTAAATAAAGATAGGTAAATATAATATATATACGAGTACTTAAGTATATATAGAATATCAGCATACATACCACTGTATATATAAAAACAAATATTATACGAATAGTTGTATTATAGCTATATTGATCAATATCCAATATCATCAATAAGATATAACTAATATTGTTAACACTTAGCATATATAATATATTTATATATGTTAGTATCTATATATATAATATATATATATACTAATATATACTAATCAAAAGTATAATAGTATATATATATATACGAAGTATATATATATAGCTTATATTATATAAATAATATTTATGAATATATATAATCATATTATCAGTATATCTTATATATTCATAATATAAGAAATAATATAATATAAGGAAATATTTAAAATTTATTGATATAAATGTGATTATTGATAAAACTATCTTTAATTAATATATACCAATATTTATATATACAGTGATGATATATATATTATATATATACCGTATACATGATATAGTTTTATATAATATATTACGAGTAATACTTATTAAACTAGTAAAGCTTTTAACCATTGCTTGATACAACTAATTCTACTTATAAAACTCTACTTATGTTTTAAACTACAAGTCTATATACTAGCTATAGGGAAATAAGTTATTCTGTTTAAAAAACAGCTTAAAACCTTTGTTTTTCTGTCATACTACCTATAATTACCTTAATATATTCAATGGAACTATTTAAACTTGGCAAATTAACTGATTATTGAAAAGCTGTTTACCTAAATAAACTTAAGAATTTATATTGCAGAAGCTAGCGGTAAGCGTTCTTTAAAAGTGTTAACTTTAAAAATTTTATTATAAAAATTAAATCATGCAATGAAAGTACAAATATATTTAAATTAATTTCTCGGGCAATATATAGAAGAACAAATAAATAGTCTATTTAATATTACTAAATAAAAGAGAATAAGTATAAAAAGAAAAAATATTATATAGTAAATATATATATATATACTTTAGTTACCATTTAGTTATAAAGTTCTACAAAGTTTTCATTAACTACCATTATATGTATATATAATAGTTTATTCTACGACAGTTTTTAACTACCTTATGTATGTTAGTTCTACCACAGTTTTTAACACCGATTCTTTGCCAATCTGCTACTAAGCTCGTTAAATAACAAAGTTGTATATTTATAATTAATCTTGGAACTACAAACTTTTATTCTTTTTGTTTTGTAATAAGATTTTATTCGATCGGGCCCCTAGTGTAAGAAAACATGTTCTCAATTAGAGAACCCAGTCTTTAATAATAATATAAATAAACAAAATAATCCTAACCAATCAAATCACGAGTTCCTTACTGTCAGGAAAATAAAATTAGGTAGATTTTTTGAAGTATCCGCGACCCAAACTTACCTACCAATTCTGTACTACACTTATTTAACTGAACAGTAGTTACATGTACTACCCTACTTATATATATCGTATATATATTAAGAAACATCTTTTTAAAAAACTTAAATCAATCTTAAGTATGATGAAAGATGATAGAATGACGCATACTATGAATGTCTTTCGATTTAACTATATCTACGTATGAGGGCATTATTTAGTCACCAATGACATAATCCTTGCAAAAGATTTCCGATATTCAATGATAAGGAAACATTTAAGTCATATAGACTTCAATTAGCATAACTATTAAACATAGTAATCTAATGGAACTACATATTCCGGGCAACTACCTTAGAAACTATTAAACTAGCATACATTAATATTAGAAACTACTATTTCAATAAGTTAATTATTAAATTAAAAGTTAATTTGAAATAACAAATCAGATATAAATTAAAAAAATTATATGAATAAGATAAGTTGGTACGTTATAAATAATCATATGCACAATGTTAATACAAAATACTTAAGTGATTCTGTAACTATCAAGTATTAATATTGAGTATTCTCATTATTTTCATTGCTTGAATAAATAGTTATTTAAAAAAATTATCATCAAAAAATTTTTTGAAGTATTGTAATAAAAAAAAAATAATTATGTCTTATATCATTGCAACTATTTTTAAATAAAAATACGGTGTTAAAAATTTTTAAGTACAAAAAAATAATTGGAGATCTATTAAGTGAGGATCTTACCAGAAAAATATATTACTCTATACCTATCGTACGTATAAATATAGAGTTCCAAGTCGATCCTAAAAGCCATATTAATCTTAATACACTTTTTATATTGATTTAATAAGAACATAGTTGAAATTTTCTATTTTTACTCATTGTCTCTATCATAAATATTCAAACAAACGGTATATATCTAGACTCTTTGAAATATGAGAATTATAGCCTTATGATTGATTAAATCCAAAAAATCAATCGTAATATAATCTCATAATAAACAATTCATTCTTTTAATAGAGTGTCTCATGTTCCGGACTCTTGTTATACCTTTTCTATAAAATACGGATTATTTAATACTTATTCAAAATACTCTCAGATTTCATATATACCATATAAAGAGGACATACACTATTAATTAAACCATAGTTATTACATGAATGAAACACTAGAGGATTTTACTACTATGAAATACGATGATCTATTGGTTCACATTGTAAACTGATAACCTATATAGTATCTCATACTATTGATGAGAAACTTTAAATTTATTGAAAGAGTCGTTTCTTAGTGTTGAAACAAACTACCTCTAGCCACAAATGAATGGGGTCTTCTATGCACCATATCTCATTAATAAATTAGAAACATATAAATCTCGTTAACTTTGTCAAGAAAACTATAAACCTCTCATTTTCATCTTTTCTCATTAAGAGAATTATTTTCTAGATATTCAACTGCCCACATAAATAATAACCGGAAAACTTAAAAATGAACATAAACATGCTAATTATTGTACTGAACCTCATAAGTACATAAACTTAAATCACTAATCTAAATAAAATGTTAGGGATAGGTCCCTCATTTTTAATAATACGTTCGTAATATAACCGAACAAAACATATAGACTGATAATATATAAAAAAACTTAGGTCTTCCCTATTAATTTGCCTAAATCTAATTATTGCGATCATAATTGAACATTAATCTACTTCTTACAACGTGTCCATAAAACTTCCTCCGCGAAAGTAAACTCCGATACAATATACGTCCAAACGACTTACCATAACTAATTAAACCACCTAGTCATTCTTACGTACTATAAAAAGATTAAATAACTCACTTTCCTAATTCTTACATTCCTACTATTTTGTTACTTACTTACGAATGAAGCCCTTCAACGAGAGAAGTTGTATATCACTCTATAAAAACACATCACGTCCATTTCTTTAATATTCCCCTTAAATCATAATTAGAATATTATAGTGACCTCCTACTGCCTGGACTTTCCACGTCTTACCGACAAACCCCGGCAAGAATAACCCTATCTGGATCTGAACTCTGGCCAAATCGGAAAACCAAAATGGAAAACCGACAATATAAATTTCAAATAATAAATGTCATAATTAAAATCATGCTAATATACAATGAAAAAATAAACTTAAATAACCTAACATCTAATATATAGCTAAATCGTATTACATAGCAAAATAATATGATTATTTTGTGGTGTGTACGGCCGCACCAGATCATGATTATTGCCCATATAATGAGTACAAAGAACTCTTGAAGTTATAGCTCCAAACAACAAAAACTTTATCACGCATCGATTGCTCTCAACCCCCTGATACTGTACTCAAATAGCGTTAATATAGTTTCCCCTGTAATAAATCAATTTGCATATACTGAATTCATAACCTCTAGCTGACACCTAATTTACTCACTCTCAAACTAAAGAAAAGTTAAAAATAACAAATAAAGACAAATAAAATAAAACTTACATCAATACCAGGCGGTGGTAAACTACTAATGTTTACAAATACGATCCTACATAAGTATCAGACAAGAAAAGTCAATACCAAAAATAGAAAGCGGAAGTAAAAACCTTACACACAATGAAAACTGAAGAAAGTAATATATGAGTTAGTAACTCTCCACACAACAGACTACAATTATTCTCCAACTAACACCCTTACAATAATGGTGACCATAGAAATATCTCATCAACCCTCCTCCTCTCTTTAGAACTTCAAAACTACGAAAACTATTCTCCATAACCTCAGCCATACAAATCACCTATGAACAATCCTATAACGACAAATACAAACACTACTATCACGAGATCTTAATTAATCAGACACTTACTAAATGCAACTCAATAACCATATACAATGCAAAAAAACCCACCCCACTGTACTCATCCATATACATAAAACATGACCTAATAAACCTACCAATCCACATATGGAACATACCAACAAAACCAAAAACCAACCCACCAAAATAATAAAACAAATAAAAACCCCGAAAAGAAATCATGTAAGTGTATGCCCCACATAAAAAGGCAGCTAAAGTGAAGACAAATTCCCAAACATCAAACATCACTCACATAACCCTATTGATTGATCTAGTAGTCTAACCAAATAATATCACCGAAACTAAAACCTATCACCTAATGATCCCATCTACAACCCTAAATTACATAATACTGATATTAAATATTAAGAATCTAAAAACCACCCTAAAATTACCCCAAATAAAATATTTAAAAAATATATTTATGCAAAATCCAAATAAAAACAATGAAAGAAGTGGTTGGACAATAAGCCTGTTCATATTTCAAACACCAAACCGCAACAACAAAAAAAATACAGAACAAACTATGACTAAACTACGTTTATAGAATATACCTATAATATAATATCTATAGAACCTACTGCAACTTATGATAACACAAAGAACACAATCAAACAAATAATAAACATAAACTCACACACTAAACATAATCACATTTCTTATTGGGTCTCACCCTAGCATTAAACATAAATAAGCTTGAACTCTTCTAATCCTCTAATCCAAAAACATATAATCACATAATTACACCCAAGCAAACCGATTGGTATCCATGAGACCCGAACATATTTACCTTTTTACATTCCTAATCCAACCCCTCCTATTCCAAGAAAACGCATTGTCCACATCAAGAATCTTGCTCCTGAAATCAACCGAGATAAAAAAAAAAACAAATCCATATAATCAACACAATCAACTAACCAATTCACAATCACTCTCAACCAAAGATAAAACTGTAACAACCTCTAGGCACGAACACAAATACGAAATAAACTATAGTCAATAAGAAACTTTACTCAAAAAAGTTATAAACGGATTGGAAAACAGAAAAACTACTTAAATAGGCATTTCTATTCCCATATTCCCCCCTCAATAACCACTAACATCACGAAAAAAAAAACACGAGCCCACTCAAAACCCAATAATTAAAAAATAATATAAATCCAAAAAAATTAAACCTAATGATCATACAAAATAAAATAAAAGCACTAAACACTAAAATCCTAAATAAACCTACGACCATATACAACCCTGATACACCCAAAAGTAACTCAATTAAATATATTTAAATATTATAATAACTTAAATAATAATAAATATTATTACATAATATAATAATATAATAAAAACTAAAATAAACATAATATTTAATATATAATCTGTCGTCGTACGTCTGTCCCCTTTTATCTATACTACACTTTTCATTTAACACTTCGTAAAGCAGGATGTTTCCTTCTATACTTTAAGTCGTGAAGTCGTATCCGAAATCCAATAATTATTCTTACCAATTAACAATAAATTAAAAAATAGAACAGAAGATTTTGGAATGTTCTTTTATTTCTTATTGGGAAATATAAAAGTATAATTTTAATACAATTATATATATATATATATGATAAGTATATATATAAGTGGATAAATATGGCAGAGAAATGGATATACTATATAGTTATATATTATAGTCATAATGTAGTGAGGCTATAATTAACAAAATCCTTTATTACTTCAAGTAGGCCTTGGAGGCTTAAACTTCCGTACTATAAGGAAAGCTAAACTTTCAATTTTGAGACTTTTAAACTTTCTCATAATATCTAATACAGAAAATATCGATAAAAATCTCATGCAGCGTTAGAGTGCATTAAGGTATTATTAGATTTTTTAGAAGAATTTGTTAACATTTTTCAAGAACGCAGAGAAAACTCACCGTTTACTTATTGAGTTGCCATCTATATAACAAAACAATTTTTGATGAGTTAATTATCTATTATTCTAGAGGACAAATCGCAATCTAACATTATAACTGTGAAAACTCAAAATCTTATCAAATCTTAGTTAATGTAATGAACGTTAAGTATAAATATATAGGTATATATACATATTATATATATTATATATATATACTAATATAGTTATATATTATAAGTATATACAGTTAAAACTTACCAACCTATATATGGTATTCCTATTTAAATGTAATTTAGTAATATCCGTTTACTTATATATATATATATATATATATATTAATATATATCTAATACATATACTCTGAAGAACTGATTAATATTTAATTAAATATAATATTGTCATTGCTTTAGATTTATATTATTATACCCTAACTATATAATTAATAAATAAATTAGGTAATAAATAATACAGTTAATTATATTATATATATATTTCCCTATTACTGTTTAATTATATAATAATAGCGGAGATAATAAAATTATACCAATTATTAAATGGCTAGGGTAAATAGACTTTACTAGTCTCATATATATTACTATATATACTTAATCTTTATATCCAGCCTATATAATAATACTATAATAATTTTAATAATCATTTTTTAAGATTTAATAAATATGTGAGGTACAGTTATATTATAGTGAAATTACTATATCTCCTTTACATTTACTTTATTTAGTATAAAGGAAGTTTCCCCCATTGAGGTAAAAAGTGCTTTTCCCGGGTTTCCGGGCCGGGAATTCCGGCCGTGATATTTGGTGTAAATTCCGGCTAATATCGAGATCCAGGCACGAATACACCGAGGAGGATTCAGATTCCGGTACACATGTATTATACTCTCACTTATTAATAGTGTATATCGATCTCTTGACCGTGCACAACTCTCGAGAATATATTATAGCCATAGAGGTTAGTATAGATTTTTTCTAACATAAAAATAAATTATGACCTGAGAGGCCCCTGTATATTACTATATATATCTAAAAAAGTATATACTTGCAAGGTAAATAATATAATTGCACCTCCTAAAATCCCTTATATTATCATGGCCATTAACCAACCTTGGACAGCCTGAATAATGCCCAGATAAATTTTGCCCAGTGTTGGTCATATTGTTAATTTCAATCACCCCAAATTCTTAAAAGTGTGCGCCTGATTGGTAAGCATTACCCATCACTAGGTGAAAGGAGAACAAGTCCGGAATCTCAGTCGTGAAGCTATTGTAGATGCGAACGTTATAAATCTTGGGTCTTTGTCTTGGCACAGTGGAGGCAGACATGAATTATTGGAGCATAGGTGTACATGAAGTTGTTTTTTTATATATGATTTTATAAGTTTTTACGAGGCTACTTATTACCTCTACAGGATATTGATGGTAAGTAATTTCTTGAACCAGTTTGTGAAGATAGGAGACACGGAATAGATGCCTCATAAAAGTAGGGGAAATTAAAAAGTCTCTTTATTAGTAATTGTATAGGAAAGATTCTATATATACAAAATATATTATATATTATACCCGTGAATGGCGGATATAGTAGATACAATTTTGTATGCTAATAAATATAATATACATATAATATAATTTATACTGGAATACATGCGCTAATAAAATTAGTCTATATATTTTTGTATAATGGGGCTATAAGTATTGAACATGTTACGGGAATAAGTCCTTACATTAGAGTAGGTATATATAATTTATATATTAGTATATTAACGTTTTTTTTTAAAGTGTATTATATATATATATTGATATAATATATGTAGGTGTAAGAAACTTTAATGGTCTGGAATATTATTATTAAAAGTAATAAAAAGTATATATTATATATTTAGTATTAAATTCATATATATATAATATAGTAAATAATCGTTTATCCATATTTATGGTGGTCAAATAAAGGATTGAGCTTAGGATTATTTATATATACTTATATATATATATATAATGGACAATCTTATGGAGGCATATTAACTAAGTAGATGTTAGAAAATAGAGTATAAATTTAAATAATAATTATATAATACGTGAAGGAAATAGAACGTATTAAGTAGAAGTTTATGTGTGGTGCTGTGAAAGAAAAGGGGAATATGAAGAGATATAAATTAAAAATGAATAATATAGTATATAGTTTAGAGATAGTATTAAGGTAAAACCGCACATTGTAAGTATATTATATAATATATATTTAATGAATGAATATAATGAGTATAATTAATGAGTTGTTGAAGTAGGTCACTATAATGGTATAGGTGGTGAGAGAGTTTAGTGTATTTTGGGGAACCGACCGGCTGGGAGTACACTAGCATATAAATAAGAGTAAAAAGTGGTATATGAGTCTCGCCGTATGGAATAACTAGTAAATGGTACTAGAAGTAGAATGTATTATATATATATAAAGATATACATGTTTGAGTTATTGGACAAAATAGAAGTATATAATAGAAGTATATAATATTATATATATAATAATCCTTATATATATAATTATATATTTAATAATGTGATTTAGCGTTAGTATAACTTAATTGAAATGTTAAGTTAAGCTAATTATTCACTATTTCTATTATTTATACAAGGAAGACCAACTGTCGCCATAACGATCTAGGGCGGGCGGAAACCTAATAATGTAAATATTCATAAAAAGTATTTTTATTCACTTCTTTGTCCGTGGCTTACCCATAACAGCAAGGCAAAACCTTTTTAATTTGCAGTTATATATGTAATAGAGTATATTAGGGGACGCTAATGGTCAACCAAATAGTCTTTCTCCCGGTGAAGTGCTTATTTTCCTCTTCTCTATACATAATTAATGATTGCGCCCTTCTTTAACTAATTAGCGAAAGAAACTCATAAACTTTCATCTTAGAGCGTTTTTCATTTGCCTAGGTTAATGCTAATCCCTATAATACGTCCGTAAAAGAAACGGTATGATCAGGGTAATAACCCGCTCCGTCAGGGGAAAATTGATATTATAAAAATACACACTTTAATAATATACTCTACTTATATATATATATATATATTATATATTATATATATACTTATATATATATATATATTAATATATATATATATATATATTAATATAAATATATTATAATATATATATATATATATAAATATATATATATATATATATATATATTTATAATAATATAAATATATATATATTAATATATATTTATATATATATATATATTTAATATATTATAT
>JABUQX010108655.1:0-47500 GCA_015478945.1 Trachelipus rathkii | reverse complement strand
AGTTGAGGCAGACGCAGGAAGAGATACCTTCTCTTCCACTGTGGTAACTAAAATAGAAACTTTATCCTTTCTCACTTTATCTTCATTCTCTTGGCCATCCTTCCTTTTTCCTATCTCTGGGGTGGCACTTGCCAATTGCTCATTTGCAATCGAGGCTATCTTTTCTAACAAGATGTTTAGGCTTAACTCGGGATCTATTATTCGCTAAATTACCGCTCTTAGTGCTCCATGATTCTCTAATTTATCTACATGGTCTAAAATTTTTGCTGTCACTAAAAAGTTTATTTGGGATGTGTTAAACACGCATGTAGGCTGAACATCCCTTGCCTTTTCTAAATAATTTCTGATCAAATCCCTTGCCTGAATCATAAAAATATGAAGAGGTGTGTCTTTCGAGCTTTCAAATATCATAAATTTCAATAAGGCTTCTAAGTAAGACTCTTCATCACTGGCCTTATTCGGAAGAATTCTCTGTTCATTAGTAATAAATTCTGCGTGCACAAAGGATTGATCTAAAACACTAGAACAACTGGGCTTGGATAATTGATTTTGGGAAGCAAGGCTCTTCCTCTTCCTCTTTTTTAAAACATTTTGGATTGGGTAATATGCTGTCAGAAGCAGGGGTCTATCGCAAAGATGCTGTCTCTTCTGTTTTTACAATGCGTTTTTCCTTCCTCTCTCATTTCAACCACTTCGTTATTTCTCTTTAGCTCATCCATTTTTACCTACTTCAACACTAAATATTCTCCACTAGGCTAAAACCCGCTTTAGTGCGTAAGCCAGTACTAACTCGAGAATAAAACTATAATCTGAGAAACGCAGATATATATATATATATATATATATATATATATATATGGGGTATGTACATATATATATATATATATATATATATATATATATATATATATATATATATATATATATATATATATATATATATATATATATATATATATATAAGAGAAAGATATATATATATATATATATATATATATATATATAAATGGGCACTCTGAACAACACTGAAACAACAAAAAAAACTAAACGAGTTGAAATGATTGATTGAAAACTAAACTGATTATGATGGAAGGAATACACTAATTAACCAAACGATTGGAAAGCAAAATTACCCTGAATGAACTTCTTGTAATTAAAACAAAATTACCCTGAATGAATTTCTTGTAATTAAAAGCAAATTAAACATGCGGGAAGAAATTCGATAATAAAAACAAGCCACTTTTATTCCATTGTTATTCATTAAACGCACTAATTAAGGTTCATTAATGAAAACATAGCTAATAGCTAATGATTTTTAAATAATGAAAAACAAGGTTGGGTACTCAAATGAAATTCAATACTAAAGGCACTAGGTGAATTTCGTAAATTAATCTAATTTGATTTCATTTATCACTACTATCTAAATTTAGCGTTCTAACAATTAATCAGAAAGATTTTGTAAGCATCTAGGTCAATATGACTGAAGCACTAATTATATTTTTACAATGGAATCAATATTTTTCCATTAACTTCTAATGAAAGATAATTCCATATTAAACAATACTAAAGGCATATCTTATAGAGGTTACTATAATAAATTATTCTACATTTTCATTTTCAAGATAAAAACCAATTTTCATTATTGCTGTAACTAGATATTAATTAAATTGAGTTAATTAAAAACAGACAAAAACCCATTACATGTTATATATAAAAGTTATATATTAAGTAGTCACCAATAAATATTGAAAAGTAATAACTCAGAAGCTATTGGACATGGAGATAAAAAAGTTTGGAATCAAGAAGTCAAATGATGTTGAAGGAAGATTAACAAATTAACACAGTTTAGAAAAATCCTGCCCTCAGCATCTACATCTGTTCAGCACATCGATGGAGTGAAACAAATTGTATTACTAATGTACTTGATGCAAGTTTAATTTCAACATCCCAGTTCCTTCATCTCAAGATTAGACTTCCTGAGTGTATCTACTCCACAACTAAACATAGGACCTACAGCAGGGTTGATTCGAGGCAACTGCCGGGAGCTGCCCCACGCTAACCCAACCTGGGCTGGCTTTTTATACAAAAAAACCGGGCAAAATGAAAGGCGGTTGTATAAAAAAGTTAACGTAATTTATTATAAATGATTAATTTACATATATAATTATTTACATAATTATTACAATAATTTACAACCTTGTAATTACAGTCATTATTGAAAGATATTTTTTTGTGAAGATTACTACATTTGATATAACTAATAATTAAATATAGTTTCTTTAATTTTTAAAACACCATTTAAAACCAGTTATTATAGAAATATAATTCAAAAACTTCAATACATTTTAATTTAAAGTTGTTTTTGAAACTGATACAGATAGGTAATTCAAATGTTAATCTTAAAATATTGAGAAGACTTAATTTTTTTTTCCATAATCAGAAGTTCAATATCAATACTTTATTAAGTACTTTGTAAATTGTTACATAATATTTAATTGTAATATATATTTTTTAATAATGGCAAGATAGCCTGATGCAGTCATGTTGGCAATTTTTTAATTTTTATAATTCTTATAATTTTAAAAAATTTAAATTATCTTTAATTTTTACTTTTTTTTATATGCTAGTAAATCTATATCACTTCCACACATATAGAAAAATATATCTTAACAATGCAATAAAAGTTAAAGTTAAAAAATTTTCATGTCGAAGAATAAGATTTATTTGACACTAAACTAGTTACTTTAAATTTTAAGGATTGTATGAAAATTCAATATAGGCTAATCTATATAAGCTTCTAAGTTTCTGGTGTAATATTTCTGATGAGATGACAATGACGATTGAGGAAAAATATGCTGATTTTGCTGATGTTGATTAATCATCCAATAATCACTAATTATTAAATTAAATATATATATAGTATAATATATATATAATATATATATCATATATATATATACATATATATTATATATATATCTAATATATATATATATATATATATATATATATATAATATCAGCTTCCTGAAACCAACATGCATGTAACTAAAAAAAACTATAACCTACAGGAAAATACAATAAAATTTTATTATCAGGAGACATTTTTATAATGAAATTTATAAAAATATAAAAAATAAGCTTTGAAAAAATTAAAATTGTTAACAAAGTCTGAAAACTATGAAATTATCATTTTGAGAAGTAAGAAGGAGCTCTGGAACTCCAAAGGAGCACCAGAGTTGCCAAAAGTTGAATTTTTTTTTTTAACTAAATGATACACAGAGGGCTAAAACCAACAAAGATGAACTGCAGTCGGGTATCCCGCCTACGGGGATGACGGAGAACGTCCCCCCTTCTATCCACCACATTCGAACCCCTTAAAAAAAATAATTAAAAATTAACATTTCTTCCAGAGCATAATAAAAAAAAAACATATTTAAGTAACTCTTGCTCTCGTACTACTGCAGAAATGGCAGGTGGATGAGAGCATACGCTGCCAGAACCTAATGATACTAATATTTAAGGATTATTAATAAATATTAAATAAACAATACAATTTTTCCATTCGTTTACAATAACCTGAAATTGCTTCATTGTCAATCAAAAACGGTGTTATTTATTTTCCTGTACTGTTATAGTTTTTTAGTACATTCCTGAACTCTTTGGGATGCTGGCCTATATATACTATACCTTATATTATTATATTATAATATATATATAGTATATATATATATATATATTATATATAAATATATATATTTATATATTATATATTATTGATATAATAGTTATATATATTTGAGTTCAGGGTACAGACCACCATGCGACACAAAGAAGGCACTGGTTGAAAAAAATCAACACCATGGCGGGTCCTGGAACAATACATATTTCAAATACGGTATATATAATAATATATATATATATAGATAATATATATTATATATCATATATATAAGTAATATAATATAGTATATATATAGGATATATGGTAAAAAGTTACCTTAACGGGCTACACAGAATAGAAAGGGAGTGAGATAAAAAAAAACAATCTCCAGTAGCCTTCTATGATAATATATAGAATTCTTGGGTGAAATCAAAATTTTTTCATAGCGTATGAATGACCTGACCAGCTTAACCGTAACCTCATTGACTCCTAAGAACATTGGAGTAAAAAAAAAATATATTATAATATTCACGATAGAACCATCTATATTATCATAGAGCTACCTGGGAACCATTACTACATATATAGCGTAGGGCGGGGACTTGGACCACCTTTAGGTATAACTTCGGTCTCCGACTCTCCCTAATGCACTTTTTGGAATCTTTTTTTTTTGAAAATCAGGAATACTGTAGACAGCGACCCACACATTTGAGACCAAAAATATTTCTAAGTTCAAAAAATTTCTAAGTCAGATAAGTTAAGTTAAGTTAGGTTTTTATAAGAAAATTGTTTAGTGGCACTTCTGGCATATCCAGAAGCTTGCCACTAATAACAATTTTTTTTAAAAAACCTAACTTACTTAACTTTCTAACTTAGAAATTTTTTGAACTTAGAATTTTTATGTCCAAAATGTGTGGGCCGCTGTCTACAGTATTACCTTGAAAATCAAGGCCCTATGAACATCATAAGCACAGCAAAAAAAATAATAATGTAATTCTAATAATAATAGTTTTATTAAATTGGTTGAAATTAACGCTCGGTCCACCATTGATGGGTGAATCGGACCATCTGTTTTAAATTCGTCTTTTTACGAACCCAATTAAATTAAACATTCAAAATTTACTTAACTTACAATTACAATTTTATCATTTTAAAAATCGTAATAAATAATAAAAATGTCAATTAATGATAATAAATAAGAATAAAAATAAGTGGTCCGATTCACCCCTCTCCACTCATAAATTGACACTTTTTGAATATATATTTTTATAAAATTTCATTTTTTATTATTAATTCTTTACTTAAACATAAGTAACTTATTATTATATTTAAATTAACTTATACTTAATAAAAACGTCAATAATAATAAGTAAAATACAAAAAAACAATGGTGGCGAGTCACCCCTCCATCAATTTTATGGCAGGGTGAATCGGACCAAGGTAAGCCCTGCAATTTTCCACTTAATACTGTTTGGATCAAAAAATTTACTTTTGCCAGTTTAAAGCTAACATACCTCGGTGTATACACTGAAAAAAATAATTAAAAGTCATCAACAATTTTTAGAGTCTATGACGTTCAGACTCTTTCATAATAATATTGCTGTTATCTATATGAGTAGCACTATTTTTAGTAATCATAAAGTGTACTCGTAATAATGGGACCCTGTCTTTTGAATAATAGACTCTGCCCTATGTTCTTCTAGCTTCTATTAGTGTTTTATATTTGTTTGTAATATGTTCACCTCTTAATTATGTATAACTCACTCATCTCGTTCTATTATTTAATTTTTTCGTATAATTATGAATAATTTTAATCAGTCATTCAAATACAGTGGAATCATATTGATGTAATTTTACATCAAAATAGTTTTATCCCTAGGAATATTATAACATTGTGATTCAACCAATCAACGTGAGTAACGCGAACAAACGATTATATTCTAGCTACGTAGGGAACCTAGAGGACTATATCGTGTACAAAGCCATAAAGTGTATTATTTGATAAGTACTTACCCTTAATATGCGCATGGAGTCACAATATATACATATTACCCTACCAATAATAGATAATTTAACTAAAGCTTCTCCAATATATCGAGACTCTTAGAGTAATATCATTACTCGCCACTATAATTTACAAGATCTATTCTAATATATAAGACATCAATCAGCATAAATTTTCACTAATTTTTTCAATTTTTAATATAAATAATTTTCCCACTCGAATGTTCAAAAACTGGTGTGAAATATAGATGATAAATTACTATAAGTTACAATAAAAAATTGTTCAATTAAAATATATATATCATTCTGACCCGAAGTTAAATTACCTTAGATTTTCCCCGTTGACAATCTAAACAACAAAATTGAAGCGAAAGAGAGCCAAGTTATTTTTTTAAAAAGCTTATGCATTTTACGATGAAACAAAGGCCTATATTTTAAAATTTCAATTAAATAAAAAATTTACTTGGAATGTAGAAGTTATTTTACCACAATATCCCACTACTTTCGATAAGTATGCTTAATGCACTAGTCAACACCCAATCCTCTATGGCAAGCAATTTCTACAATAAAAAAGCAACATATTTTGCCAATAAATGAATACTTAATCTATTCTAAATAAATAATTGTACACAAAAGATACTATTAAAAAATTATAAAATATAAAGTAAAATATTATAAAAAATTAAAAAAAACTGTAATAAATATACAATTTACTACACAGATATAAAAAATCTCGTCAGAGTCTCCAAAAGGACCCAAAACCAAATATCGCGGCCGCGCCGAGCTGAGCATAAACAATGTAAAAGACTTTAATCCAATGGGATAGCTACTTCCAGCAGTAACTTAATATATGGATAAAAATTTGCACTGTAATCAAATCGTAAGTAATTCACAGTAAAAAGACCGCGGAGAAGAACGCGTAAAAGCAAAATGAAATTAATACGTCCAAATGAGACAAAGATAAAAAAAATAACCAGAAGAGATCAACGTTTACAACAGAATAACTTATACATCCATCACAGAAATGTTAAGAAAGATGGGGAGAGAGACTAATTGAAGAGATGTTGGCAAGTGTCCACACACACACACAGATATATTAATATATATAATATATATAATATATATATATAATATATATATTATATATATATATATATATATATATATATATATCATATAATATAATATATATAATATATAATATATAATATACTATATATAATACTATATATAATATATAATACACGGTAATATTACATACCTACTGTTGCCAAAGACGTAAGTTTGACGAGTTTTTAATTTAGCGAAGTTCCCGTGAAATCGTCTGTTGTGTTGCAATTTGAATTCTATTTTTTTGGAAAAAAAAGGCATTTGTATTAAGCATTATTTTGCTTATTAATAATAATAATGTCAGTAACAATAATAAAAATAATCAATAATAATAATAATATAATAATAATAATAATAATCAAGAATAAAAATAATAATTAATCAATAATAAAATAATAATAATAATAATAATAATAATAATAATAATAATAATAATAATAACTAATAATTTAGGCCAAATACTAGATTCGCAGGCAATAATTATTTTTTCGTAATTTTTTTATTAAAACTTTTACATCTATTTACTTAAGCTAGGCTAATGAATAGCGTGAAGCTTTTGTTTAATTAATTAGGTCTTTTTACGTGTTATTTGCAGTTACTTAAAAATGTCTTTGCCAGTGTGATGCATTGTATAATGCAGATTTTTTTTAATGCCACAGTATGTAGCTAGAGACGGGCAGATCCTACAGTAAAACAAATTATATATTTGATTAAGCGAAAAATTCTAAGGATTGGATTTAACTTTTTTTTTTTTTTGTTTTTTTTTTTTTGAAGTAAAAAAATATTTTTTTTTAACTAAAGGAATACCCTGGTAAACCGCAAAGGATGGCAGAGTCGGGTCTCTCGCCTCCCGGTACGACGGGGGGGGGACTAACCCCCCTCGCGGATGGTCTCCGGAACCCCGCTCTCTTGTACTTTGGTGGTCGCGGGGTCTCCGACCATCCCTCCGGGTATGAAACGTTCCCCCCCTCTGCCCCGTCGCATCGCCCCTAGAAAAAAACTATAAAAATTTACCAAAAAAAACATTATTTCACCAAATTTAGGGGGCTCGAGCCAGGGGACAGAGAGGTGGGACGTTTCGACCCCGGCAGGGGATGGTCGGAGTAAACCCCGCACAACACCCAAAGACGCAAGGCGAGGGTTCCAGGAGACCATCCCGGAGCGCATCGCTCCCGCTCTCCACGCGCGAGCCGAGAGACCCGCTCTCCATCTTTTCGCTTCTCTCACCTAGGTCATTCTTTAGTTAAGTAAAAAAAAATTTTTACTTCAAAAAAAAAAACAAAAAAAAAAAAAAGCTTAAATCCCATCGTCTAGAAATTTAATCGCCCTGAATTCCACACCAATACTATTACACTGTTTCTCTACTCCGTAGATTCTGCTTCTCTTCGTACATAGCTTGCTGAAGCAATTAACAAAAAATCCTTTGACCATCAGCCAACACCAAATACTATATCCACGTATAGTACACTATATAGTAGTACGGAACCTATAACTGTAAATCATATAAACCCGCAACCAACCACAACCTATATATAGGCTCAGGCCCGCCATAATACTATAAAAGCACCAAATAACACTATAAATGATAGCAGCGGGTACTATATGACCTATAATATATATATCCTATAATTGAATAAAATAAAAAAATAGTGGACTAGTAAATCTAATAAATAATATAATATATATAATATATATATATATATATATAGTTATATAAGATAGTATATATACTTCGAATAGCAATACAAACTGAGGCATCGAATAATTAATGAAATAACAATCTAAATACTATATAAAAAAGGCCTTCTAGTAATGCATATGTTGCTTCACATTTATTCGTTCAGTCACTATTATCTGGATAGATCGATAGGTATAATTAGTTGCCCTATCTACCATTAATTTATATTTTTTTGATAAAAATATCGTCGATTGCATATAATATAATTATATTACGAGAGATGGGAGAGCGAAAACGCGAAAATAAAAACCAACCAAACTTTTAACTCGTTACAAACAGTACAGTTTCTACAAATTTGCCATATATATATATCTATATATAATATATATACTTATATATATATATATATTATAACTATATTATATATATATATTTACTATTTTTTAGTATCCTAGTGACGTCATTACTAGAGGCTGAATATCAAATAATGACTATCTCAGCGTATCGGCATCCATTCTCCAGTTCGATACTCTGCAATGCCGGAGGAGCGACTATTGCCGTGAAACACGGCACAAGCCTCGTTGAGTAAGATTATGACGGTAGGCCCTCTAGACTGATTTGTCTCTTCCTCCCCTCTTACTAAGGAAATGACCGAAGATATTCTGGCTGTACAAGAACTTTAAGTTCATTCTGTTGACGAAACGAAAGAAAATATTCTTCGATATGATTCAAAAGGAAAAAAAAAAAGTATTTAAACTTCAACAGGCAACCATTGCCATCTAAAATTTGAAACCGGTTGGCGCATATTTCGTTTATATATATAATATAATATATTTAATATATACTTATAATATATATATATAATATAGACTATATAATAGTACTATATATAATATATATATACATATATATATATACTATACTAATATATATGTATATATATAGCCACAGAGTCAGCACGGGCCTTGGGGTTAGTTCTTACCGCGGACCCTCCATACCGAAAGGCTATAAATAATGCGCCCTTTATACAGCGTATATTTTGTCACTTTCTATACATTATTAAGGCAAATAAATATATATATATATATATATATATATATATATATATATAATATATATATATATATATATATATATAAATATATATATATATAATTACTTAGGTGGTGCCTTGCATACTCTGCGACAGGCAAAGTGTTCAATGGTACGGGAAAAATCAATATTTTCTGCCAACTGTGTCTCAACAGCCAAAATGGCAAGGATGTTCAGTCTATCTCGACTCATTGTGGTTCACAACATATTTTTGACCTTAGAGTGCTGAATGAACGTTCTGCTTGCACAACAGAAACAGGTATTGTACAGAATATTTTGAGCCCTATAAGCAGGTTAGGGAATAGTGCATCAACCCTCAGTTCATAAAGCTTGTTCAGGAGTTGCAGTGGACTGTAATGAATATCCAAGATTGTGAGCGTGAATTTACTTCGAATGAAACAACTCTTCCTAAATTTCATCGGAAATATCAGTCCTATATTTTTCACCCAGCTTTTGTACACTGCTGTAGATTTTCTTCCTCCAAACTCATACACTTCTATGTCGCTCCAAACAACTCATTCAAACTCTCTGCAGCTGCATAACGTCTACTCAAATTTGATATGACAGAGTCCATAAGTGGGTGAAAATCTGTTCTTCTGAACTGATCCTCAGGAGAAACCACTTTCGACTCTTCAGTTGTTCCATCTGGAAACCTTAGCCTCCTACGGAGCTTGCTTTCTGCAGGAGCAAAGGTAGAGTAATGCTGCAGTTTTCAGCCAGAAATTTGGCGTCAAACACCAGACTTTCTCAACTGTTTCACATTTGCAACTTCAACACCTAGTGTGCTGTTTCTCGGCAGTAGCAGTGTTTACGTAGTTGATGCTGGTAAGAATTTTCAACCATATTACTTCCAATATGACACATTCAAACCTGGACATATACTTTAAAACTCCATCATTATCTGACCATGTTTCTGGGGTCAAGTTAAAGTCAAGGACAGCCAAAAGAGCTCTCTATATAACAGGCATGTCCATGACAAAGGCTTTCACGCTATCAATACTAGTTGATCATCTGGTGTCTGATAAACTATGCGGTGAAAGGCCAGCACAATCTTTCAATAATTCAAACCTCTGTGGACTACCACTGAATATTGCATAAACCTCTTACATCATACCAAAGAAACTACTGACCTCTGGGCTACATTCACCAACATGTACACCACAGAGGTTCAAACTGACAGGCACATGGTAAAAACAAGGTTAGAGGATTTTGTTGCAAGGTAAGTGTTTGCACACCTTTTTAGGCACCACTCATGTTGGCTCCATTGTTATAACCTTGACCGCAGAAGTACTGTAATGGAACTCCAAACTTTTTTAAAAGTATGGAAGATCAGTCTCGATTGCCTCTTTCGTCTTTTGGTTGCAATCAACAAATGACAGGAATCTTTCTTTTATATTTCTCGGTCTTGGCATCTAGCAGCACATACCTGATAATAAACACCGTCTGCTCTACATGTGCAGAGTCTGATGTTGCATCTACAAATAAGGAGTAATACTTTGCTGCTTGTATCTCCTCCATAACTGCAGCCGTAGTATTTTAGAACACCACTGAATAAACTCATTCTGGCTGTCAGATTTAGACCACTAGGCCTACCATTTAAATTATGCGTGTATGTTTATTTTATTTTTTTCATTGTTAGTACTGCAATTTTCCGGCCTGGGGGTGCAGCCCCACTATCCTCCCTTCTGATCAGCACTATATATATATATATATATATATATATATATATATATATACCATATATATATATACATATTTTCCTATATATATACCACAATTCTAACTTTTTTTCATAACTTTCTCTATATATATATAATATATATATATATAATATATAATATATATATATATATATATATATATATATATATAACATATATTATATAACACTCTATCTCACCTGCTCTGCTGCTATATAATAACTTATATACATGATAAGGCTGTTAAAAATCAATTGTTCCGCATTTATAACCTACTAATTTCTTTGTTAGTTTAGAGGCTGTGATTCAGCAGCCTCGTATTTTATATATATATATATATATATATATATATATATATATATATATATATATATATATAAAAAATATAACTATAACATATATATATAACCTATACTATATGCAAATAAAACTGCTTAACTATATATATATATAATAATATAATATATATGTAATATATAATATATATATATATATAACAATAACATAACGCCATATATATATATATAACATATATATTAAAATCCACGGACTCAGTAAACCATATTTCAATAATACTTTATCAGTTTTTACCGGTATTAGTAGTCATAATTTTTTTTGACTTTGGGATAAAAAATTAAAAAAAATCAAATATACATTTAACTTTATTTTAAAACTATTTTTATATAATGTATAGATTCCGAAAAATAAAAAATAAGAAATATACAATTCAGTACAACTCTCAACTTAGGCCTACATTAAGTACCATAAAAAAATTAATTGGATCATTATGCCATAATAATAACATATATAACTTCTTAATATATATATATATATATATATATGTATCTTAACCATATATACATATACCATATATATGCCATACTGCTGTGCCCGCCTTGCCAGCACTGCGCCAATTGGTCCTACTCTAAACTATATTTAAATCATTAATATTTTAAATATAAGAATAACACCAATATATATAAAATATACTTATAAAATATATATATAAATATATATATTGTACACCATTGAGTTAACATCAAAAAATAAAATAAATATTATATATATATATATATATATATATATATATATATATATATCTTATATATATATATATATATCTCTCCTCTCTCTCTTCTCTCTCATTAGAAGAATTACTAATTTGAAAGAAGGAGGAAGTTTGTAAAAAATGTTTTTTGAAATTGTATATTATTATTACACTAAAATAAAATCATATAAAAATATACTGACATTCTCAAATAAATAGCCTTATATATATATATATATATATATATAACTCTCTGCTATATATACTCTCGCCTCTATCTTACTCTATATATATATATATATATATATATATATAATATCGCTACTCTTTATACTATATATGGGCATGTCCCGAAAATATAAAATTTATTTAAAATATCTATATAATATTTATTCATTATTCATTATTAATTTTTTTAAAGTTATTACTAAGGAGAGATTGGTATTGAATATTGATACACACTTTAATTTTAACTCCAATAGTCACATATCTATATATATATATGATATATATAATAATATCTACTATAAATCACTCTGATATATATATATATATATATATATATATATATATATCAACCACATACCAGCTATTCTTAACAATAATAATAATAAAACTATTTATCATTGAATTTTTAAAAAGTTTAAGATAGAACTTCTTCAGAGCTTAGCATAATAATACAATTTTACTATTATTTTTTATTAATATTCATTTATTTTGGACTTTTTTTTTTTCGAATAGTGTTCATTGTTTGTGCGTACGTGATATATTAAATATTTAACTCGACAAAAAAAATATAGATATATATTTCTCGAAAGTGATTTCAAATATGTTAGTAAAATTGTATGTATTATGAAAGTTCGAGGATTATTTATTTGTTTATTACCTAACCCTAACTATGATCTAGTGCATTTATTCCATAACTGTTCATGCTTTTTAAAACGGATAATAAAATCTTCCTAAACCAGTACCTTTAACATCCCCTCAGTTCAGAAGGGGGTCAAAGAGGTTAATGGTCACAGTAACCAGTACCTTAACATCCATCCCAGTTCAGAAGGGGACAAAGAGGTTAATGGTCACAGTAACCAGTACCTTAAGATCCCCCCCCCCAGTTCTGAAGGGGACAAAAAGTTTATGGTCACAGTACAAGTGTACTCTAAACCAGTGAATGCAAGATGGCTAATATTGGTAAAATCTTGGCTAATCGATAATCTAATTTTATTTAAAAGTGTCCAATATAAGCCAGGTCACAAATGACTGGTTGGTGGTACCAGTTTCTCGTTAACTCACTGTATCAAGGTGGGGGGTTTATCAACCACCTAAATTTTAGTGAGGTGCTAAATTCAACTTGGTAGTTAAACACAAAATTCAACCTTCTTCCCATCACTCAAAAACACTTTGCTAATTACCGTAAGTGTTTTGTTATGTAGTAAACCACACCATTAGAATGTGCTGATATAATGCACAAATTATATATATATATATATATATATATATACTACCTCTATATATATCTACTATACCATATATATATATATATATATATACACTCTCTTTCTTTCTCTATCCTCACTATATATATATAATATATATGAGGCCATATATAAAAGAACGTTTGAAAAAATGTATATATAATGGTAGGCAATAATAATAATAATAATAATAATAATAATAATAATAATAATAAACCTTCTACTCAGATTTGTAATACTTTTATTACGCTGGTTTAGCATAAAAATGTTATCTACAAAATATATTAATATCTAACACGTATAAGTTTAGGATATGTAAAAATACTATTCTCTAATATATATATATATATATATATATATATATATAAATATATATATATATATATATATATATATATATATATATATATATATCTTTGATATATATATATAACCAAAGATTCATTTTCTTCCATATATATATTTAAAATAAAAAGAACATATATATTTGTATATAAAATTAGGAACGGTACAGCTTATAAAAATAAACTATATATATTTTTTTTATATATATATTTTTAGAGGTGATTATTGATAATGAATTTTATTTCTTTTTTAATAATGTGATGAGTTAGACGTTTCATGTTCAATATCAGACTAGTAATGATAGCGCTGCAAAAAGAAATAAAAAAAGTATATTCTGTCCAACATTAACTTTGATATATATAATATATAATAATAATAATATATACTTTATACATTTATATATATAATAACTATATATATATGTATAATAATACATATATATATATATATATATATATATATATATATATATATATTATATATATATATATATTTTATGTTTAATAATAATATACATATATTATATATAAATAATAATAATAATAATAATAATATAAATATATAACTTTTATTATATATATATATAACAATAACTTATATATAATAATAATAACATATAATATATATATATATACATATATATGATACACAACTATACCATATATGTATATATGCTGTATAACAACTCTTTCCACCTTAATAACAACCATATGCCTCTGCTCTATATATCTAAATATATATATTAAAATGATTTTAAAGCTCTCTCTCTGCAGACAGCAGGCAGACGGGCCAAGTTTTCTCCGTTAGAGAAGCGGTAGCCGGCGAATTACATATTGGCTCCGCCCATTTCGTCTGATGGCACTCCCTACCCCCTCCCTCACCCCCCTAACGGTCATGAAAAAGAATCGATAGAACTCGATGGGGGTGGCGAAGAGTTGGGCTTTTTTAAAAAAAAAAACACACGGGAGAGCTTTACTAAAAATTGGGGTGGATGACTGAATATTCTTGAAAAGGTTTTTGACACCTTGATATTTTTTTAACCCATTACCTTGTAGTATTTTATTTAATTTTTCAACAGATCTCTAATAAAATTTTTCACCTTTTTTTGTCTAGTTCATAAATGTAACAAAAAAACTATGAAAAAATTATCATATCGAACTTGAGCGATATTCAG
Source organism: Trachelipus rathkii (assembly GCA_015478945.1). Lineage (NCBI taxonomy): Eukaryota > Metazoa > Arthropoda > Malacostraca > Isopoda > Trachelipodidae > Trachelipus > Trachelipus rathkii. The sequence goes on along the minus strand of JABUQX010108655.1, from coordinate 32,214 downwards.
ACCTATGGTTTAGAAAACAAAAAACAAACTAGGGTAGCTGAACTACTCATTTTTTTAACTTCTTTTTTAGCGACATACCCCGAATTTGTATTCAGTTTCATTTGACTTTTTTTTAGTTTTAAAATGCCCATTGTTCACATAACCCAAAATTACACACTTGCCGAGGAAAGCTGTTACGAGCTCTCGGAAAGGTTAAAATACCAGAGATCAGAAAATTATACACTAGACTATGCGTGTGCAATATATATATATATATATATAATATATATATATATATATATAAAATATATAACCCATAATATCTCCACTATTCTTCTTTGCTATATATATAAAGATCATATATACATAGATATATGTTTATCTGATTAACATTAGAAAATAATGGTAGGCTAATTATATATATATATATATATATATATATACATATATATAAAATAGCTCACGAGATATAAAAATATATATATAATAATATGCTTGTACACGTCTATATATATATATATATATATTGAAAATACAAATGAACTAATATTTAAAAGCTTAGAAAAGTACAAAAAGTATTTTTATTTTTGTATTATTAATTAAAGTTCAGAATGATGGTGCATAGGTTTTTAAATAATTTTTATTTTTTTAAAACTTGTGCTTTTTTTTCACTCTTATATACGAGATAAAGACAGCTATAAACAAATTAAAAACTCAAAAAGCTGTTAAAAACAAAAGTGGTAGTAGTAGTGGTAGAAGGTTTTAAGAAAAAGAAAAAAAACAGCCACCAGGTAGTAAAGAAAAAAAAAAACAGCCACCAATCAAGTATTTAGAAATAGGCACAACCTGTCCCCTTGAAAAATAATTATACTCTTTTCTAAGTATGTTACGTAAACGCAATAAGGTAATTAAGTTAGTCTTCAATATTCCAATGGGGTAAGTAAGTCAGTAACTAAAGCACATTTATAGACTTACAGAACTTTTGACTTATCAAAGAGTTATAAACCAATGGCAAAGTCTAACTCTTTTTAAGATATAGGTTTTTATTACAAACTGTTTGATGGTTTTTTTTTTCAAAATTACATAATCTGCATAGGGAAAAATAATTCATACTATATATTTTTTTTAACTCTTTCATACATTTTTTATATAAAAATAAGTAATGAAAAAGCGATCGCCAATAATTTTAATATACGAAAAAAAAAAGTTTACTATATATAGTAAATGTTCATCACTGAAAAACACAAAATTAAATCTCTACTGCTAATTATAATAATATAATAATAACTAATTAGTAATAAACCATTTTCTTCTCTAAGCTATAAAACGGATCTTCCGTTATTTACTTTCTACTCAATGATAAAATCTTGTTTGCAGAAAATTCTATTTTTTGATTAATTTTTTTGGAACATTAAAACATAAGTCTCAGTAAATTTTATATATATATACTATCATATATATATATATATATATATATAACTCTTATATATGCCAGCAATATCTTCTATACTTTGTTTACTATATATGCATATATGTAACCAACAACCATATACATATATATATATATATATATGTATATACTATATGAGGAATTATATTGATAGAAAATGGCTAGAAAAGTACTAAATACTATATATATATATATATATATATATATGTAATATATATATATATAACAATAATAATACATATATATATAATAACATATGTATATATATATATAACTTAATAACATATATATATATATATAAAACTGAGCTATTAAATATTAAGGGGATTAATTCTGGTAGGCTATACAAAGTTCGTTTTCTTTATATCATATATGTATATCATAATATATGCCATAATAACATAATATATATATATGTATTATATGTATATATATATATAATATATAACATAATAATAATATAACAACAACATAATAATAACCAATAACAATAAATAATAATATATATAATATAGATTAAAGATTAAAGAAAGGTATAAATGTAAATGTTCCTTAAGGTGTAATACATATATATATTATATATATATATATATATATAATAACATAATAATAATAACAATATATATAACAATAATATAATATATAATAATAACATATATATATAATATATACATGTAAGGCGAAAAACTGTTCAAACTGTCCAACTGCCTACATAATTAACCCTCTCTCTATTATAACATTTTTTTCTTAAATAAACAAGATTATAGATTTATATGAATAGACACAAAAAAGAAAAGTTCTTATATTATCAAAAAAAAAGTTCTAAGTTATTATATAGATAGATAAAAAAAAAAGTTCTAAGTTTTTGTTATTGTTTTTTATTACAAACTTATATTATTTTTTTAAGCATAAAATATGTTTTCTTTTTCAAGATATTAATTAAAACTATGAAAAAATAAAAAATTATTTATTATTTAATAGTAAAAATAAAAAAATAGATCCTTTTTCAAGACTTAACTTAAGGCAAAGAAAAATATACATTTTTATATTTATTGCCCAACTGATTTTATATATATTATATATATATATATATATATATATATATATATATATATATATATATATATATATATATACTGCTGCTGCTGCTCTCATCTACCATATGTTATTATATATATATAATGCTTATTGAATAAGTCAAAATTAAAACTTAAAAAATTGATTTATTATTATTTATATATACTCTATGGACAGATGGTTTCAAAGGGAGGTAGTGTATAGAACTATAGGTGGGGCAGGGGGAAACGGGGGTTTATATTTAGGGGTTTTAGTACAGAGACGTTTTTAAACGTTTTTTTTTCTTTATAAATTTAACCTAATTTCTGTACTAGATAGAGTTTAAAGGAAAAAGAATGCATGTATATTGCTGCATTTTATATATATATATATACTTATGTATATATATATATATATATATATATATATATATATATATACTCATATATAACTACACTATCCTCTCTATATATATATATACTTATAATAATTTTGTAATTAATGTTTAAAGATTGGTAAAAAAGGTTGATGGTGATTATTATTATTATTATTAATTATTATAATTACTGTAGTAATTTTAATCCTAAGATAATTTTTTTTCATATATGTTCTCTTCAATTTGAAAGTCAGTGTAAAGTTATATATATACACATACATATATACTTATACCACCATATATATATATATATATATATAACTGCTCTATATGCTATAAAGAGGAAACCAAATTTTAAACTAACAATTTAAATGGTCTGAGGTTTACTAGAGGTAAGAACTAACTGTCGACATACTGCAGTTACCTGCTGGTACGGTTTTTAATTAATAAAAAGTAAAAACAAAGAACAACAGCCCACATGATTTACTTGTTCATCTATTATTATTATTCTGTTTACTAACTTAAAAAAGGCACGCGTTTTCTTTGTATGTTTTTATTATATAACTTAAATCTTTCTTTTAAATTAATTTTTGTATACCATCCCACCACCCCTTGGGGGGGTCTACCCTTTTTATATTTTCCTTGTCTATGGAATCTGGGAGAAAATGGGAGGGGATAAATAAATTTCTAAAAAATAATTAAATTAAAGACATACAGAAACTGTTTTAAACAAATTTTTTCCATATATATATATATATATATATATATATATATATATATATATATATATATATATATAATATATATATATATATATATATATATATATATATATATATATATAACCTTTTACCCTTCTGCCTATGTTTCAAATTGTAATTTTAACCGAGGGTAAACGTTTAACCCTCGTGGCAGTTGGCAGGGCATAGGGCCACCACCTATCACAGCCTATTGGCACCAGGGTCTCTACACTGACTTTTCCAATTCATTTCGTTTGAAACAGGGGAAATAGAGTTGGTATGTTTCCAATGCATAAAGAAAGTGTATTCAATTTGAATATTTTAAAAATTAGGAGAATTTCGTTTTAAATCAAATTTCATCAAATTTTGTTTAAATTCATATTAAAATTGAAAAAAAAAAAAAAATTACTTAAAAATCGACTAAAAATAAAATAATACTTTTTTGTATAAACGGAAGATCTCTATAGATTCCTTCCATCAACATCATCCTCCTAAAAATTTTAGCTTAAGAAAAAATTCTAATTGCTTGAGATACCTCCTCGAGACAGATGGTACACTTTCCAGACTCGTTTACCAAACGGGTGGCACAATCCATGCAGAAGAGATTATGACCACAAGGAACTAAAGCTGCTACTACTGGATTGTCTCCGCATGAACGACACAGTTTTTCCATTGTAGGAGAACTTGTTCCACTACAGCAGTTAGCAGTGCCAGCAGCTCCCAACGCAGATGATGACATGTGCTGAACTGAGCCTAGAGCCAACTCTGGGGTGGAAGCAGAAGATCCATTAGTATTATTAGAAGTCATCATTGATGGAAAACTTCCAGGAGCCAAATTGACCGAAGGGTCAGAGCTGATTCGACGAGCAGAAGGGTGAAGCTCTAAGGAGGGCGAGAGCCTTGAAGATGGAGGGGAATGCCCTGACGCTGAGGACGATCTTCTAGTCATAGATAGATTAGAACTGAGTGAGCCACCGTTAGAGTTTGATGATAAAGATGAGCCTATGGTACGGCCAATTTCTCCCCACAAACTTGAAGGATTAGGATCAAAAGATGGAGAAGATCCCATTGAGGAACCCATAGACCCTAAACCTTCGTCAACGCTGTAGAGAGACCCCAGAGCACCATTTAGTTCTAACTTTGACTGAGCACTGTTGGTAGTACCAAGAGGGGGAAACAAAACATTATCCATATTTTTGCTGCTAAGTAAAGAGTTACTGTCACCAAGCAAATAATTGATTTCACTTAATGGATTGAGGGAACTTAGAGTACTTCCTAAAGTCGACGAGGTTCCTCCAAGGTTGTTGAGGGTGTTCATAGTATTGGTGGAATTAAGCGAGTTAAGAGCATTTAATGAAGATCCACCAACGCCGCTACCACCAAGGCTGCCCAAGCCTCCATTAAAACTATTGAATGTCGGTTGATTCATTTTGCTGTAGAGTGATGACACCAACTCTGCTGTTGATGTTGAAAACAAATTTTCAAGCGAATGTGAAGAAGCACCGTTGCCGAACTCATTTTGTTTTCCATTGACACTTGCGTAGGCATGGGCAGAAACTGCATTCGCCACAGCATTGGTAGTTTCTTCAGCATCAAGTAAAGAACCTGTTCGCATAGCAATATGGGCCTCTATCTCTTTTCGGGCTTGTTCCACAGAATCTGGCAACCCAGTCACTTCGAAAACAGGTTCTTTATCCCGGGATGGTGTGACTATATACGTGTGGCTTTGTTGCTGAATCCTCTTGATGGTTGCTCCCTTGGGACCAACGACAAGTCCTACAACTCTATATGGAACTCGGACTTGTATTGTTATCTGTCCTGGGACGTTTGTGGGAGGTCCTGGAGCCATTGATCCATTGAGATTGTTTTTGCGGCATGCCCTAATTTGACTAAAATGTTCTGCTGCGGATAAAATCTCACGTCTCGCCATCGCTACATCTTCTTTTCGACCTATTGGTAAGGAAAACCAGTGTATAATTATAATAATAATAATAATAACAATAATAATAAATTAATATATTATAAAAAGAAGGGTTCAGAACTAAATTGGTATAATTTAAAAATGGATTCGGGAGTTGCAAAATTTTTAAGATTGTTAAACCAGAGCCGGGCCAAAAAATATTACTTGCTCAACATTTCTGATTATAATATTAAAGCCGAAGGACTGGGGAGCTGTTAAATTTTTCTATCATTTTAAAAAATTATGCTACACTACCCAAAAAATATTTCTGGGCTCCTTCTCCGGCTCAGCAACCTTTGGGGGAATTATCAAATTGTGGGTGAAGGATTGTTATTAAAAAAAATCAAATAAATACTAACTCTTCATGTGAACAAATTTCTACTTTCATTTTTAAAAGCCATCATTCGACACCTCCCTCCATACACGCCACCTCCCACCAACTCCCTCCAAACTAAGAAGCTTCTTTCCAAAATACCAGAAATGAATAAATACTTACCAGTAACAACAAAAACTGGTTCTTCTCCCCGAACTGGTGTTTTGATATAGGTATTGGTCTTGGCTCTTAAGGCTTTGATTTTGCATCCTGCAATAAAATTATATATATACTATATTATATATATAGTATTATAATATATATATAGATATATCGATATATATATATATATTATATATTATATATATATTATTATATAATATATATGAATATAATATATATATATATATATGCTACCAAAAAAAATTCACGGGTAATTGAGATATATAAAATAAATGACTGTAGAAGCTGACCTTGAATTGCGAGGACTGGGAAGCAATTGACTTCTTTTACAAGGTTAGAAGTGAGGGAGAGGAGAGGAGGCAAGAGTGTGAGAAGGAAAATGTGAACGGGAGGGATAGGCGTTGGGAGAAGCATTTTTTTTGTCTTACATTTTGCATTTATTAGCTAAAACCTTTTTTTTTTTTTTCCAAAAGACGAGCCAAATACAGTGAATGATGACGGCATGATGTTAAGATCAGCAAACACTGTTCCCTACCTGTTAATTATTATACTAGTATATTATAGAGAATATATATATAGGTTAATGTATATTATTTAGGATTTATAATTTATTATTAGTAGATATAGATATATATATATATATATATATATATACTATATATAATATATATGTACTGTGGCACTATAAGCGATCGAAGTCCGGGACAAAAGCACAGGTCCGAATCCTAGGTATCAATTACGTAGAGTAGTTCCTATCCCCCCCCACCCCACAGAATGGGGCAACAATCTTGTGAGGTTAAAAACTATATATGATTATATATATATATTATATAGTAATATGTCTTTTCTATGGAAGAAAGTATAAACAAGGGAAATTAACAATTCCAAGCAAAGTAAAAGCAAACCGCACGCACGACGGTAAACATAACCAACACACACTACCACACACCACCACACTCTTTCTCTCTTTCCTAAGTTTGAGAAGCGCAACGTCCTTCCTCGAGCGCTGGTTTAACAAAAGTAAAAAAAAAAATAAATAAAAATAAAGGAAGGGTCATTCGCACTTACTTTTTTAATAAAATAAAATATCAAAAAGGTGACTTCAAATACGCATGATAGATTTTAATTTATTTTATTATTATTATTAAATATTATTACTTAAAATAATAATTTATGAAAGACTAAATAAAATCATGTAACTATTAATCTTAATAATATTACGATTATGAAAAAATCAAGAAATATTTGCTTTATATATAGTACAACGTATAAATACTAATATCTGCCATAATCATATTATGGAATATTGGATTGCCCATTTATTTTAGAGGTTATTTGCCATACCCCTCGAGTTTGGGGCATATAAAAGATAACATACCACAGTAAGAAGTCTCGGTCCAAGGTCAACCATACCTTGTTTTTACACACTATTTATACTGGCGAGGGTATATAATATATATTATATATATCATATATATATAATATATATATAATATATAATAATATATATTATATATATATAATATAATAATATAAAGTAATATATATATATATGTATATATATAAATAGAAAGAGATATTATAGTATATATGATATGACATATAATATATATATATATATATATAGTATATATTATAATATATATATATATATATATATCTCGTTTGGTTAGTACATTTTTAATAGTTCGTTATATATTAATCTAATAAGCTGTTTATTCTAACCAAAAACCCATTTATGTCTGTCTGTCTCGCCAAAATCTGGTATTATTAAAAAATAAAAAACAAAAAAAACAAAACACAAACACCCTCGCGCTCACACATTCTCCATCTCTCCTCTCTCGCTGGAAGCCCCACCCTCAACTACTCCTCCCAGCCCCCCCTTTAATATTTTTTTTTCTTTTGGAGGAGGAGTTGGTTCAATGGCTTCTTGAAGAACAAATAGGACACTTCCACTCACAAACACCACACAACCAAGAAAAAAGAAAGAAAAGAAAAGGATTTTTTTTTCAGAACTTTTTTTTCCTTCTGGATATTCTTTTTGAAATTATATCCTTATATATGGGCGTAGCGCTGAATTATAGTTATAGTATATATATATATATATATATACTATATAGTAATAATATATATATATATATATATAATTATATATATATATATATATATATATATAGTATAATATATATATATATCACTGATAGTCTTGCAACAATTTAATTAACATTACTTTAATGTTTCTATGTCCCAAATAAAGAAATATTCAACATCCCATCCCACCCACCTCTCCAAACACAAACAGCATTCCAAAACTGTAACAAAAGATAAAAATGGGAAGAGATATAAATTCCCAAAACTGGAGAAAATGTTATCCAGGTCAAAAACCGACCTGCAACTCAACCGCAGTCTTTTTGAAAATCAAAGGAAGTGGAAGATACCAGTGTTCCAGACTTACTATAGTATATATATATATATATAATATATAGGTAAACTATAGAATTAAAAATAATAATTAAACCACAAAATTTTATAGATATTGATTAGAATTAATCTTAATTAATATGCCAAATATTTTTTAAAAGTACCTGGTTTCGATTGGCAGGTTCAACTTCAGAGTGATCGAACGTTTTTTGTCTTGTCATTTGCTTAATTTTAATTAATTGGTTAACTTTAAGGGAAAAAAATCCTGATAAACTTTGGAAGAGAAAGGACCCTAATGAAAGACCACTTGGCAGAGAGATGAGAGAGAGAGAGAAGAGAAGAGAGGAGAGAGAGAGGAGAGAGAGAGAAAGTAGAGAGAGAGAGAGGAAGAGTAGAAAAAGAGAGAGAGAGAGAGAGAGAAAGGAGAGAGAGAGAGAGAGAGAGAGAGAAGAGAGAAGAGAGAGAAGAGAGAGAGAGAGAGAGAGAGAGAGAGGTATAGCAAACAGGATACAGACAAAGGTTGAGCTCGCCCCCAACTCTTTTCTCGATCAACAGGCAGCACCAACACAAAACCCGCACATACTACACTTAGTATATATAATATATATATATATATATATATATATATATTAATATTATTATATTATATAATATATATATATATATATATACTAAATATAATAAATTATAACCAACTACGCTGAATACTACTAGAAATATTCTTTCAGAATGAACTTTGTACTGTGGAAAAGAATTGGGAGGGTGGTATTTAACTAAGTACATTAAAAACAGTTAAACATTCAAAGTGTACTTTTAAAAGATTTAAAAACTACGTTTCATTTCTCATCCTTCGTTGGCACTAGTCACTAACATTGGCGGCACTTGGCAAAAGCACAAACCAGTGGAAACCTACAAACACACACAATGATGGTATTTGTTTAATTTGAAAGTCGACATTACATTCAACACACACACAAACATAAAGTATTGTATATAATATATAAATATATAATATATATATATAATATATATATATATATTATATTATATCAATATATATCATGTAGGGAGAGTATTTCACAGCAATTTTGTTTTAACAGCTGGAGTCCTGAATAAATTTGATTCTAGATAGAAAGTAGTCCTAAAAGGAGATAAAACGACACAGGCCCTAGAGTAAAAATGGCTTGAAAGAAATGTACAGAGTGAGTCGGTGGTGTAAATAAAGGTAGATCAGTTACATGAAAGTAACATGAAAAAAACTTGAATACACCTTTTAACTAATTTTAAAAAAATATATATAAAAGCGAATGAGGATTTGGAATTGGGCTCATTCATTTCATTACTAAGTGCCTCGAATATACATCCTACACTTACACACACCACAATTACTAATATATATATATATATATATATATATATATATATATATATATATATAATATATAATATATATATAATATATATAATATATATATATATATATATAAAGAAGGAAAACTATGGAACAGTAAGAAATCTTATCCAAAGTAATCTTAAAAAAAAATAATCCAAGACTATATCTGACAACGGTAAAAAAGACTTAGCTTAAATGAAATCTCGCTATTTCCGAAAAAAAAAAAAAAGACCACGAGAGACTATGCTAATTGTAATTTAAACACTAAGAAGTAGCAATTAAAAAGTTCAGAATGGAAAGACGGGATTGAAAATAGGAAAAAGGAACGACCTCAAAAAATTACGATAGTAGTACGTCTGAAATGTCTTAGATACTCTATTGTATATTATTGCATCATCACAATGCCCTAATCAGACAAATAAAATTTGGCGTGCCACTTTAATACAGCACGCAATTTTAACGAAAACAGTTAGAGCTTTAATTCTCTTTAAATCTTAATAAATAATACATAAATAATGATGATCCTGACCGCTTTTTAGTTGTCCGCCTTCTTTAAAAGAGACAACCAACGAACACGTGCTCTCTCTCTTCATTCTGGCCTTCTTGGCGCGTACCATGGACAAACACCAATACTACACACACACACACAAACTATTTAAAAAATGACTATCACCACCTGAGTAATATTTGCTTAAGTAATATACACGAATCTCTCAAAAAGAATTTACCCCGTTATATTTACTCTTTAAACGTCAAATTTTTATATAACAACTCTAATAATCATGAGTATGTAATAATAAATAATAATATTCACTCAAATTAGACTTGAACCAACTTTTCGTCATATATATATATAAATATACAGTATATATATATATATGTAATATATATAAATATTATTATATATATAATATATAGGTATTTTTATATATATATATTGGATTACAACCAAAACTTTAAAAGTTAGATGGTGTGTTGGGGGGGGGGGTGAGTTAATACTGTTTAAATATCCTATTAATACCCATACCAACCACAATACACATTTCCTCAAAACAAAAACACAATCATTGCAACCATTAATAATAATAATAATAATAAAATAATAATAAAGTCATAAAAATGACCGGATCATCGTACTAATGACCTGCCCAAAGAGGGCAACGAATTCCAAATGTAAATTGACCAAATGACAAAAGGTAGACGTTTACAACACACCACACCTACAAGACGTATAATATATAATAGTATATATATATATATATATAATAATAGTATATATATTATATATATATATAGAGTATATAAATATATAGTATAAGTATAATAGTAATATATATAGTATATATATATATTATATATATATATAATATGCGCACGCGCGTGCAATCGGGACTGATGATTTAGACCAACTAGATAACCGAACCCAATAGGAAAATAAAAAGTGGATTTAAACTTCAGTAATCTTAAAAGCTACAAACCAAATTGAACTTGACCTAGCATATACCAATTTCTTTCCTAAATATATAATACTACAAAGATAAAACCGTGTATGAAAAACTATTTTTTACTATTCATTTGTACCACGAAATTGGGTAGGCCTAACCATTTTCAAAATAATGTATTCAAAAATTAATCTTTCCTGAGAATTTCAGCAATTACCCTAAAATAAATATGCTCCGGGCATTGACATATATTATACCTTTCTTGATATCACGTACGCAAAATAAAATAAAGTATCCCTTCTCCAGAATTTATAGTACTTCTCCATTCATTAGAACACACATGACGTAAATCCAACATCAAAATTTTATCCAACACCAATCACGCATCTCATTATACTTATACCGGCAAAAAAATTTAAGCAGAGAACCCCCCCCCCCCCAACAGAATAAAAATTCAAAATTTATAACATTTCCAGTTACAGTAGCAGTAATATTAGTATTATTAGTATAGTATTAGTATATATTATGTATATATATCTATATATATACTTATATATTATAGATATATATATATATCATATATATATTTATAGATATATTATATATAATTATATAATATTGATACGCAAAATCTTACTACAAAAATAGAATTCAAAGTTTAATGACCTCTGAAGTTGTCACTTCTTTTGATTTCCACGTGTAAAAAAATAGTCAATACTCATATATATAATATATATAATTATATATAATGATAGTAATATATATAATATATATAGTATATAAATATATATATAATATATCATCTATAATATATAGTTAGGTGATATATATATAATATATATCCCAATTTTTATTTTTATCAAGTGTTGCTTCTCCACACACAACCAAATCCAAACTATATATAGATATATATATATATAGTATTATATATATATATATAGTAGTATAGTACGATATATATATATATATATAGAATATAATAGTATTAAAGAAATTTGATATTAAAAAAAGTAGTTTTCAAAGTTTCCTTATAGTTTTCACTCTCTAACCTTCGCTCTTTTGAAGAGAAAGAAATTACCCAAAATTTAAAAAAAATATATATAAAAATTTTGATATACATACGAACGAATGTGTAAGAGTACATGTGTACATAAAACAACTATTTCATACCAGACCATACACAATACATATATACACACACGAGCAGCTGCGCACACAAACAAACATGAATGAAAGATGTTCCTTTACTCTCTTCCTTCATCATTTTCTAGTCATTTTTTTTGTACTATAGTATAATTAAAACCTTCCAGACAACTACTTGTACTTTTAATTAGAGAGTAAAATGCAAACTCACTACAGAATTTGTACATACGGTACTTCCTTAGGTTCAATCGGTACAATTATATATAATATATATATATATTATATATATTATATTGGTATATTATATATATATTACTATATATATATATATATATATATAGAAATATATATAAGTAATATAGATATATATATAAATATAATATATAGTATATATATATAATGTATCGATTGTGCTGTTAACTCAAATATGATAATTTTTATCTCACACTGATATTTTTAGTTTTAAGAAAGTAGCATTAAAGATATCTAAAAGATGAGATTGGGGAAGGTCAATTGTCTACTTCAATATTGTTTTAACCTGATTCATATTAATGTTGAAAAAAAAAAGATGCATATGCATAACGATCTGAAACTATAGGAAACTTTCTACCATTCTATTCAAATATTTTGTAAATTATTATCAATACCTAACTAGCATTTAACGGAAAGAATACTTTAAAACCAAAAATATAACCTCCAAACTTGTTACTGACCTGGAATTTATCTACATATTTCAAATGAATTTCTAAAAAATCATGAAAGAGGCAAAACAAAAGTCAACAAGCTATGATTTTGAACCAAAACTTTAGAAAATTTAATTTTTTTAATAATTTTTATTCAGAACAAAGAAAAACAAAACTTTATATTTCTTAAGACTATATTGAAAAGAATCTTCTTAAAATATAAATCCACTTTATATCAAAGCTGTTCCCCCTATGCAAGATCTAGACTTATTTAAAGTAAAGAAAATATAGAAAAGACTCATCTTGAAAGAGAGAGACCCTTTAGATTAATGAAAAGTACCCTATGAGTAATCACCAAAAGCTGTCAAGGTGTAAAAACATCTGCTTACTATAAACATCTCCAAAACCTCTAGCAATCCAATAATTACTCAGTAACAATCACAAAAGAAAAATAGGTTATAAGAGACACCTATCAATCATCATTTTAACTTTAACAGATGTGCCAAAACCCAGACTAACATATGTGCTGTAAAATATTTATATATATATATATTTTAACTATTTATATAACATGGAAATTACATTTGAGTACTAGTGATATTACAGACAACAAAACTAGGCTGTGAAGGTGTTTTAGTAATAAATTTATTTATGAATGTATTGAGAGTACCCCATTCAATATCTACATGGGTTTGAGTATCTGGACATACCAGATGAAAAAAAATTTTGGTATAAATGCAATAATTCATTTAAACCAAATGAATGACCAGGACAATTTTATTGTAACATTGTAGTAGGGTAAGGATATACGTATTATATAAATATAGTATAGTATATATAATATAGTATATATATATATATATATATATATATATATATATATATGCTTGTGCACCATCAGTAAAGGAGAAAGTGAGAGAAAAAGAGGTCAGTTATGGTCTCAACCCAAAGTTGGAGGCTTGTCAACACAAACATTTAAAATAACTACAAAAACACTATTTTATATATCTACTCAATTATGGATTATCTTTTGTGAGGTTAAACAAAAAAAACATGAGACGGTCTTCAGGAAACGCCTGACATACCAAATGTAAAAACTTACGTTTACCTAAAAGAGTTGGCATAACAAGGGCACAGAAACTAAGTTAGGTCAAATAGCTTCCCCTATATATATATATATATATATATAATATATATATAATATATATATATATATATATATATATATATATATATATATAGTATATAATATATATAATAGTATATATTTTGCGAGACCAATGCTAAATACTTTTTTAGAAGCAATATTTTATTTTCCACTACCTTACTAAGTTGTGAGTGGTATTGGGTGGGCAGACATCGGATATATAGTATATATATAATATATATATATTATAAATATTATTATATATATATATATATATATAATATATATATATATAATATATATATATTTATATATATATAAGTGACATCTTCTTCTACCCTCGCCTATCTCTAATATTAATAAACTAAAGGTCCTTGAACGCAACTGAGGCAGTGTCGGCTTCTCCAATGTGCTCACGTGTATACCCAAGATTATATACACACACATACATACCATAATAAAATTAAAAAACAATAACTGTCTGCGCTAGTTGTCTATTCCCTCACCTAAGCATCATCCCTCCCATAACTAAACCCCCACAACCCCAACTTTCGCGCCGAGCGTGCGAGCAAAACTTGCGAAACACACACATAACATTATAGGCTATATATATATTATATATATATAGTATTATATATATATATACTATAATATATTATAGTTATATACTATAATATATATATATATATATATATATATAATATATATATATATATATATAGTTATACTTATAATGGTATGATATATTATATATATATATATATTTATATATATATTAAACTCATTCTGTGTGTCAAACCCGTCCCGTTTTCCGTTTCTTCCCCAAAAAATAATGATATCTCCCTCCCGTCCCACACCAGCTTATTTATAGGATAACAACCCACGTGGTTTATATATATATATAATATATATAATATATATATCATATATATATATATTATATATATATATATATATAGTATATATATATATATATATATAATATATAATATATATCGTATACTTAATTAGTAATAGATAGTCCCGTATCTCATTCAGACTATGCATAGTAGTATACGATGTTGCCAAACTTAGTCTTGCAATAAACTATTTTGGGAACGGATGTAAAGTTTATTAGGTAATTATAATTTTTTATATATATAAAAATATGATAAATATCATTATATATATATATATATATATATATATATATATATATATATTATATATATATATATATAATTATATATGAGCGAGGGGGTGCAAGGATGTCTTAAGGAATCTGTTGTGTAAAAAAGCGTATCATAAACTTAAAACGGGCCAAACTAATTTTATGGAGTAGCGACATTGAATCGGATAAAATTGAAAGCATAGACTTATAAAGACTTTGATACGCTATAACAATTTATATAAATAATTAGTATATAACTCTATAACATTATATAATATTATTATATAAAAACTATTATAATTATTGTTATTATCTTCTTCTTTATGTACCTACTTAGATTATTATATAATATATCTTTATTAAGTGTATATTAATATATAGATATTATATATTATATATATATATATATAATATATTAATATTATTAATAATATATATGATATATAAAAATATAATATATATATAATATTATATAATATAAAATATATATTATATAAATATATATATATATAATATTTGATATATATTATATATATAATTTTCTAATATTAATATATTATTATATATTATAATATATTAATATTAATATTATTTATAAAAATTATATATAATTTTATAATAAAATAAAATATTAATATACAAATATAATAATAGAACATATTTATTAGAAGAATATATACGACAATATTAAAGAAATACGAATCCGATCAAACTGAAAATATTAACATAAAGTCCAACACTTGATAAGGACATGGAATATGTTTTATTTTTTAAATATGATTCATACAAATGTTCGAAAAGATTTAAATTGATTTTCAATAGAGTGATTAGGTAGGAATGTGGTATGAGGAATGCGGATGCGATGTTGTGGTTTGCTGCGGATGCGTTTTGCCGCAGATATTTGTAAACTAATACAACTATGTACAATACATGCTATCTTATACATATATATATTTTATATATATATATATATTAATATTATATATAATTAATTATATATATTATATATATATATTATTATATATATTATAATTATATAATAATAGTATTAAATAATATTAATATAATAATTAGTATAATTTATATAAATATATATATAATAAATTATTATATATATAATTTTATTTAATTATATAATATTTTTAATATTTTATATATTTAATATTATATTATATTATTATTAATATATATATATATTAATTAAATATATATTTTATATATACGCAAATATTATAGACATTGTCATTATGATATTTAGTATTAAAGCGATAAATATAAATAATATCCATTTCTACTCAATTAACTATAATAAGATGCAATTTAATCCATTATATTTTTCTTAATTGGATTAGAATAATCTATTTAAAGATCTAAATTTGGTTATCTAATTAATTGGCCTTCTTGAATAAAATTACATTAAGGTTATATGCCAACCTTCTATTAAGGATATGCAACAACTGTGCCTGTAAGTTACGTCTATAATTCAACACGTGATAATAAATAAATGTTATAATTTCATTTGTCATATCCTTAATATATTCATATTACCTTTCCTGCTTATATTATTATATTTATTATTATATATATATTTTGTGTTATCGAATTATTAAATAAAAAAAAAGAGTGTCCGCGCATAGTCTCTTATGCTAAGGTCGGCCGCCAATTGTTACTATAATATATATTTTATAATTTATAATTGTTATCTTTAAATTTATATATATATATAGGCCAATGTGTTTTTTAATTTTGTATCTTCTTACTTTATTTATCAAATCTATTTAATGATATAACTAGTTAATATTTGATATTTATATTAATATTAATATATAAGTAGGCTTTATAGAACGTATACTTGGAAAAAGCAATCGATATTAAAAATTGAAAGTGGGTGTGTTTAAAAAATTTATTTTAAGTTTTGCCTACCTTGACTCCCAACAATCTCGGTATGCTCTGATGACGGAACTGCCACATTCATCATTTCTGCGCTTGAAATATGATCGGAACCTGTAGAGGAGGTTTGAGCACATGCTAAATCTGATGGATGAAGCGTACACAACCCTTGAATAAATTTAATAATGAGTCACTTGTGGCTAACAACAATATCAAGATTCTATTATTCGTTAAAGTGGAAGTCTTTTCTAATTAATCTTTCGTAGCTTCAGGATGAGAGAAGCTTTAATAAGTAGGGATCTAATCTTTCTGCTATCGGATAGACTGATATATATTCTAGCAGTTCATCGATTGCAGAACTACAGGTGATTCTCGATGAGATATGCAGGTGTGAATGCTTTGTGTTGGTAACTATATTATCTCTACAGTAAAGAATGTAGATTTCTTGATTAGATACTATACTGCAGGTGTGATGAAGTGCTCTCTGATCATCCATATCCTAAGTTGTGTCTATATGGTGCGTAATGCTCAGTGTGACAGTATTTAGGTTTATTAGTCTGTATCTATATTTTTAAGTTGGGGGGTGGGTGTAAATTTTGTTAGGCCGAAGTTGCGCGTGTATCTCTATACGATTTATGGCGTACGTAGCATGGGCATCATGATCGCTTTCTAATTTAAGGGAGTAACACGGGGTGATTCAACACATTTAAGCCTGAAAATTGCTATATTAACAATTGCTATTACCCCTCTTTTTACAATCTCACCAATTTCTTAATTTCACTATATCTATTTACACTACACTTTTATGCACCACGTGGAAGAAAAAAAAGATGGAAGCAAGTGGTGCACTTTCCACACATATGCTTTTCCGATAGATGAAAAGCGTCAACTGATTCCAAATGTTTCTCTAAAGTTTCAAGCTTCCTTTTCCAACAATCTGATGTGACTCCGCCCACCGGCAAAAATCTGAGTTCTTATTGGCTAAGATACTTGCCGCAGAATTTATCGATGCAAAATACTACAAATATAAAATTTATTTAGTTTAAATTTTAATTACATTTTCTAGATTATATACTACTTTAATGTTGTTAGAAAAAAATAAAAATCTACAAAATAACTAAAAAAAAGCAATAGTAAAATTCTAGCACCGAATTATTTGTACTTTCAGAAAAAATAATTATTATTTTTGTCTGAAAATACCTATTGATAATTTGGCATTATTTGGATTTTTGTCAGCCCTCACATTACGGCGACACACAATAGCTATTCACTCCAATAGCTACATAAAATTGAATATATTTTTGGAATCAGCAGCAAATTTTAGTTACGAAAAGTACAAATAAATTAAAATTAACAACATAAAATAAAAAACCATTAAATAAACAAAATTTTGGATGTACGAATATGTTTATTATATTAAACGGCATAAATAATGTTGCTTTATTTGCATTTCTTAAACAATCAGGAGGAATTTGTTAAATTTTTTTTTTTATAGTTTTACGGTTTTAATACTAACTAACCTAACCTAAAAATACCAAAGCCTAACTAACCGCTAACCTAACACTAACCTTACTATAATATATTAATATATATATATATATATATATATATATATATATAATATATTATATATATCTATATATATATATATATATATATATATATATATATATATTATATATTATATATTATATATATATTAAAAAAAGCAAAATGATAAAAAAGGAAAATGATAACTAAAAAATACATCTTGCTCTTTTCGCATATTTGAGGTGAAAACAAAATACTGCCAAAGTTGATACAAAAATAGTTTTAATTATAAATTGCTGAACAAATAAGGTAAATCTGCCCAACTCTTAATAATTATATAAACGGAAGCAGATGTTAAATAAATAAATAAATAGTCATCATCTCTACAACGGATAATGGGCTTCTTTTTTCTGCACAACTCTATGATGATGGTCAAAAGCAGGACATTCCTATTTCCGTCCCGTGGCGTGCTGTATCGTAAAGAAAGAGAGAGAGAGATAAGTGATTTTGAATACATTACTTAAAACAAAGAAAATGGAGCACAACTCACCAATGATGTAAAGAATGGTCGAATGATCCTCGTTACTTGAAGGCGACACATTCTTGGTGTTGAAAGATTATTTCTCTTTCATCGGGGAAGTTTGCGAAGTTTGTGACCCCCTTCCTCCGTTCTCAGCAATGTAGTTGAAGTCGATTGTGTCTCCGAAGAGCCACTTGATAATTGCAACTCCGAAGAGTAACCTGATAATTGCAACTCCGAAGAGTAACTTGATAATTGCAACTCCGAAGAGTTACTTGATAGTTGCAACTCCGAAGAGTTACTTGATAGTTGCAACTCCGAAGAGTTACTTGATAGTTGCAACTCCGAAGAGTTACTTGATAGTTGCAACTCCGAAGAGTTACTTGATAATTGCAACTCCGAAGAGTTACTAAATAAGGGCAACTCCGAAGAGTTACTAAATAAGGGCAACTCCGAAGAGTTACTAAATAAGAAAGTGTTTGATATTATCGGTGATTAATACTGACGTCTCAGATTGTAATACGACTAACCTATTTTTATAAGTCAGAAGAAATAATAAACCTAATCAAACACGATCTAGAATTTGTCAATCTATTAAGACGCATTCTATTAAATTGATATTTGACATAGAAAATTCTAAATATTTAAGAACTTTCTTTCTTTGAATCGAATGTGTTCGATCTTAGTAAATGATACCTGACGTCTCAGCTTAAAATACGACTAATTAAATTTAGAAGAGATTTAAAATATCGATCGAACACAATCTAGTATTTGTCTTAAATGACTCATACTATTTATTTGACTTGATATGAATTGATATATCAAAATGGTAAAGTTCAACCTAGATAAATGAAATGAAATCAATAAAATACTTACAAGACCCGGACATTCACACGAACAAACCTACACACCATGAAGTTACCAAACAATCCTCTGAATGCAGTTTAAGTACTGCTAGCAACCAATGCTACTATTTAGTAACTAAAGAATGAAGACTGTATAAGTCATAATACTCCAATAAATGTGACAGCTCAATTCCTATGAAGAATCCGAAACCAAATCTAGAAGCAATGTACAAATGTTGATTAGGATTTATAAAACTTTACCTTTTAATATTTTGATAACGTTGCCGTGACAAAAGGACTGATTTTTTATCATGAAATTAAGACTTCTTTTTCAGCACTGAATATTTGATCCATAGTTGTAAAATAGTTACGTAACTTTTACTTGACTTGAGCTACTGATGAAAATTGTAACTTGCGTTACTGATGCAAAAAGGTAACTTGAGCTACTGAATGATGAAAGGTAACTTGAGCTACTTGATATAAAAACGTAACTTGAGTTACTGGATGGAAAACGATAACTTGCGTTACTGACGCTAAAAGGTAGCTTGAGTTACTGGATCGAAAAAAGATCACTAAAATAGCTTTACAGTCTTTTTATTATTGACAGCCTTCGGCAAGACGAAATCAAATTCTTTTTACCCAATTTTTATATTTATTTAAAAAGCGTAGTTGCAGTGAACTAGTTTTATAAAAAAAAAATATATATATATAATATATATAATTATCTATTATATATATATATAATATATATTAAAAAATATATATATATATATATTTTATAAAATAAATATATATATATATATATATATATATATATATATATATATATATATTATATATATTATATATATATATATATATAATATATATATAATATATATAAGTAGTGTGTTAGGGTACACTAGCGATATTGGATATATACACTCTAAAAAATAAATGGTAAAGATCCGGTAAAATAAACCGGACAAATCGGCCTATTTTTACGGTAAAATTTTAAAGGACACAAACCGGACAATTTTCTTACCGGAAAAGTTGGCCGATTTGTCCGGTCTGTCATTTACCGTTTTTTGACACTACTATTTTTCATTTACAGTTTTTTGACACTAACTATTTTTACGCGAATCGCCAACAGTATATATATATATATATAAATATATATTATATATATATATTATATATATTATATATATATATATATTAATATATAATAAAATGTAGATATTTTTATTTGAGCGACCGGACGATAGACATAAATGGTGCGTGATTAGGAGAGAATGGCCGGGGTTTATTGTATAGGGGGATGGTTGTTGGTCACTACTACTGGGCCAGGGGATGAACCCTTACATATATTGACGATATTATCCATAACGTGATAGGTACCGTACGCGGTACCCATGAATGCTTTACTGGGTGATATTTCTGTCTTGTAGACTAGATGCTCTCACTAAATATATAATTAGGTTGACATACATGGGAGGCGTAGTAAGGATATATATATGTCGGCTCGTGTCAAAATTCTTGAATCAAGGCAATATATATATATATATATTATATATATTAATATAAATAATATATATATATTATATATATATTATATATATAATATATATATTATATATTATATATATATAATATATATATATATATATATATATCATGACAATTGGTTAACATGAAAAAAAATATATATTCAAGGATTAATGCCACACAATCAAATATTTTAGAGATATCATAAATCAGTAAAAGCAAAGCCAAGTGATTACCTTAATAAAGTTTAAATATATATATTATATATTATAATATATATATATATATATATATTATATTATAATATATATATATATATATATATATATATATATATATATATATATTAATATAATATATTATATATATATATATATATAGTAAGTATAATATATCAGGGTTCACACTAAAATTTTGAATTTGATTTCCCTGACTTTCCTGATTTCCCTGACCAAATCTGCAAATTTTCTCTGACCAGCGTGTTCGTTTTTTGGTGTTAAATATCTATTAATTATTATTGCAGCCTATTTACTCAGTTCATTTACATTAAATTATTGAAAACTTACTTTTGAAAATTGTTCATCATCATGGATGAATTTTACAAAATTTTTTTTTTTTTTAGTAAATAAGCCTATACCTTACCCATAGCCGCCCAAAGCACTCCTTTTTTTTATTTTTTTCAAAAGAAAACAGTTTTATTTATCAAAAAGAAAATAAATTAAAAGCTTACAGTAATAGCCTAGGTGAATAACCGTCCACTGTAATCACAAACAGTTCTAAATGGGGAGATTTAAGTTAAACTTTTCCTTCTCAAGCATTTGAATTTTTGATTTTATAGCGCGCCTTCTTCTGTTAAAGCCTTCTGTTTTAACCTCTTTCTCTGCTCTTCAAGTTTATTGATCTGTATGGATAATATTCTTTTTCAACCTTTTTATTCTCTTCTTTTTCTTTCTGTTTTGACTCTTTTTAAGATGTTCTTCATATCTCCTATGGGCAGCTCTTACATTTGTCAACATTTTTGAGTGATAGGAACTTTATGAAATACTTTCCATGAAGATCTTATAGAATTTGTGCACTGTTCTTTGAGAAATCAGACTATTTCTTTCAGATTCTCCACTTAAATTGCTTAATTTATAGAAAACCTCCTTCCACTGTCGCATTTCCCTGCGAAAATATCAGTCCTAATTTAATAATTTGCACAATTTCGCATAACATTGATTCTCAGGTGCTATAGAAGAAAAAAAATCATCAAGTCTCTTAAAAGGACAATCACCATCCAAAATATTTTGTTAATTTATTCACCAAGGGTAAGACAGAGCTACTGCAAAGTAGTGTATTGTGCTTTTGCTTTATCAGCAACAGATCTGTGATTCAGTTATTGGTCGTACAATGCCTCTAGCAATAAATCAATCTTTGTTTCCCTTGTTATGGCTGATGAAAAACTATACTAGGCAATCCAATGCAATAGAGCAATTGGACAGGCCCTTTGTATTCAGAGGTATCTTTTCTAATATTTTTCTGTCATTTGATTTTGCAAGTCTGGCATTCAAGGTTTTTTGTCATGTACATCTAATGCAAAAAGCTAGTTGTTGGTTGTAGCAGCATTTTACTGGACTTAAGAATCTTTCCATAATATTAAGTACGAGACATTGTAAATCTGTGAACAGAAATGAACCAAGGTTTAGTTTGACGTCCAACCACTGGTCGTTAAAGTTAAGATTTTTTTTTGCTTGAAGTCATTTTATAAAAAAATAATAAATACCTTCAACTGCACAAAAATCAAAAATCCCTTTGTCAAACCTCAAAAAATAAAAACACCTCAAAAAGTTAATTCCTAAAAAGAAAAGAATATAACAGATTAGTCCATTAGTCATACAGTCTAAATACCATCCATATACCATCACCTCATCGGAAGGATGAACTTGGAACAACTTCTAGAACAGAATAGGAAGAATAGTAGGTAATAGTGAACTAAAAATAGAAAGAAACAGGATAGAAGTAGATTTATGGAATGTCATTCCTCGCCCATCCTTTTCATTCACTTATCAAATACATCTCTCATTCCACAATTATATACAGTAAGGAAAAAAAATATATCAAAAATATGTAACATGGTCCATGGATCATTCTTCAAATGTTTGGAAATTTTAAAATTTCCCTGCTTTTCATGACTTTTGGTGGAATTTCCTGAACTTCAGCATTTTTTAACAACGTTTCCCCCTGGACTTTCCCTTGACCAATTTTTTTTCCCTGACTTTCCCTGACTTTCCAGAAAGTGTGAACCTGAATATATATATATATATATAATAAATATATATATTATATATATATTATATATATATATTATATTTATATATATATACTATATAGTATAGTAGGGTACGGTTATAGGTCTAGGTCTATTCTTTTCGCGTTTTAGTCATGTTTCCTACTGCTTTATTCTTTTATCGATGCTTGGTAAGCGCACCCTTATACCAATCTTGGGGCAAAGCGGAAGCTGAAAAATAAAAGAAAATTATAATCAAATATATATATTAAATTATACCTATATATATATATATAATATATATTATATATATATATATAATATATAATATATTAATATATATATATATATAATATTATATTATATATATATATATTAATACTATATATTATATATATAATAGCCTTATAGTATATATGTAATATAGTCTCTTGAATGATAAAATACATACATTTGATAAATTTATTAAACTACTATCTTGGTGAATATATATATTATTAACCTATATATTTCTATGAAGCTTTTTATAGAATAGAATTATATCTTATATATAATATATATATATAATATATATAATATATATATATATATATATATATATTATATATTAATATATATTATAATATTATTATATTTTACTTACATATATATATATATATATTATATTATATATATAATATATATATCTATAATATATTTATATATATATATATATATATATATATATATATATGCCCTTCTTATATAAGTATCCCATACTTACATTGTTGCAGCGGCTAATAATGGAGTGGCGAACCAAACCAGGGATGTCAACTAAACTAGAAGATACAAAATCTGCAGTACGTTTTGTAACCTCGGAACATATATCATTAATGTATATCTTATATATATAATATATTTATATATATATAATTATATTATATATTATATATATATATATATATATTATATATATATATATAAGATATCTATATAGGCAGAATTCCTCCTGTAACACACAAATTGGGGTAAGTCTGATATGCACCAAAACGAGTTAGGAGACCAAAGTCGGAAAAAACTGCCGTCCGAGATACCATCGCATCGTATTTCTTAAGTTGAACTGTCAGGCAAGGAATCTGCTCCCTAAAGCTTCTCGTATAACGCGAATCTTTAGGCAGATTCCTGCGTGACAGTTTCAACACTTAAGGCTAACGAGTGGATGTATCGGAAGGTATTTTTTTGACTTTGGTCGCCTACTAACTTCGTTTGTGGTATAATGTCCGACTTACTCCGCCATGTGGTGGATACAGGAGGATATATATATATATATATATATATACGTATAGAACTACTTATCAATATTATACAGTATAAATCTCTTTCGTTTGTACTCACTTATAGACTCAGAGGATGCGATCTATCACCATATTCGAGCAATATATATGAATAATTATAAAAATTATGGTAGATCAAATAATACTGTATTGTGAACTTATATTAGTTTTTATGAATCATATGTAAATCTCAGAAGGTTCACAAGTGAAGTGGAGGAACTTGGGCCATGAGATAGTGAGTATCTACACTTTCTGGAAAGTCAGAAATGGTGATAAGATCAAGGGAATAAAAATAATATGGTACGGGAAAGTCAGGGAAACTAAAGTTTTTAAAAATATAATGTCATGAAAGTCAAGGGTCAAAATTCCAAAGATCAGTCCAATATCCCCGTGATAATAAGTCACTAGGGATACAATTCTCTAAAACTTCCAAAACATGCACTGCCCACGTAACTGATCCAACAATCCGACGCCATTCAACATGTCGTTGATATATTATTCATCTGATATATTTTGTCTATCTGCCTTATTGTATATTCAGCTGTGAATTGAGAGATGCTATTCAATGTCAATAATGCTAAGCTGCATTCAATGGAAATATAGTTATATCGCGTGGAGAACGACATTACAATACCTACCTACTTATTACTACTCTCTATTTGCCGTTGCTTCTCTCTATCTGCTTACTATTTTCTTACGAATCACTCATCTGATTCATATTCAATCAGCTTGATATTCCAACTCTCTGGTACTTCTACTATCTCATTCTGTTATGTCAGTTATAACACGAAGATCTCTGCTTACCCCAGTTAGATGAATCATCCTTAAAAATTCTTGATAGCAATGGTGATTGGTATATTCTCTGGATGTGTTTTTAGATACTGTATGACTTAAACTTAATATCGTTTATCAACATATACCTGCACTAAATGCGTTCATTCCTCATTTTATCGATTTTTCACACCAAACACATCCCTCAGATTATCCATCGAAGGCATGCACTTAGATCTGTACCAGCCCTATTCCACACACTAGCTTTACAGCACCAAGTACTGCATACTTTCACTCATTTGCAAGGGCCCAAGAACATCTCGACAACTTAATCGCAAAGCATTCCCACGACCTTAATCGCTCCTGGCCACTCAACTTTTTCTACTTAACACTCAGCAATCCTTGCGGTAACTTTTCATACAACAATATCAAATATTTTAAGTCGGACAACTGTTCCAATTAAATTTGTGCACTCATCCAACATGATTTCACACCCTGGTCCTTCCCCCTCCTACACCCATCAAATTTTAACAACATTCACATTCAGCCTTCTTTTTACACACAACGTGCAAACCTTACTTACCAAACATTCCAAACCTTCGCTTTGACTTCACCAACACAAAACCAAATCATCATGCATACAATTAGCAGGGTACCCTGCATTCTCTAGCATTCCGAATACCCTCCCCTGCCAACCCTACTTTACATTCTTTCATCACCCCACCATATATAAGCTAAATAGCCATGGCGACATGACAGCCTCCCTGTCTCACTTACGGACGGGCACTTACGCCTATAAGCTAAATACGCATTCACTCTCCAATCCCTTTATTCTTAAGCAACATGCTAACACTGTCAGCATACATACTTTTAATTAACCTATTAAGTTAAAAATCCACCAACACTTACATTATCAACACCTTGCCATAGAGCATCCCTAATTAACTATCATACGATGGTTATGATATATATATATATATAATATATATATATATATTATTTTATATATATATATATATTATTATATATATATATATATATATAAAATTTAATGGGAAAACTCATAAATAAAGCAGACAAGTTTTATTAAATGACAGTAAAGCTAATTTTACAAAATGGAAAGTTATATATTATATATATAGTATATATATAATCTATATATATTATATATAATATTATTAATATATATATATATATATATATATATAATATATATATATAGTATATATAAATATATATATATAATATATATTATATATATATTTTAATATATTATATATATTATTATATATATATATTATATTATATATATATATGCTCCAAATTCTACAAGTGATGAAATCAACCCTAAATAGTTAAATTTTCCTTTTCTAACTCTTCTTGCCGCGCTTTCTAACCTTTCCACTCAGATCCACGTGATCCTCCTGAACTTAATAAAATATCCAAATGGATTCTCCCAAATTCAATTCGTCAAAAATCATATTCAACCAATTTATTAAGTATTCCTTCTACTTCTTCTTTGACGACACCTTCTTTTTCGTCCACTGAGATCCAATGTGATCTTCCACATTCTAGGATCAAACATGATCCTGTTCCTTCAAATATTATACAGACCCGTCCGGATCCTATAAAATCAGTGAATACCATTCAAACAGATTGTAAAAATCTTTATAATTCTTCTAATCTCCCTACTTATACTTATCTAAAGCCATTTCATAGAACAAAAGAAGAAAAACAATTTTCAAAGATATTAAAGAGAGAGAGAAGAAGAGAAAGGATTGCAGCCATCGTGAGGTGGTTGTTACTGCTGAACCAAATTACTAACATATTAAAATATTTAGAATTAGTGGCGTGTATGTAAAAGCTTACGTACACAGTCATCCTTTTTTTTATTAACAGTGGTGATGGTTAACGCTCTAATATCCAGTTCGGTTAAAGTCATACCCCCCCCCTGGCTACAAATTCTTTTCCGTCACGTTGTGACGGGTGGGGGGATAATGTAGAGAAAATCTCTACCTCCTTTTATTATTTATTACAGAATCTCTAATTATTGACTTCATAACTGATGATAAACAACTATGGTAAAGCGAGAAAATATTAAGTTCCTTCCAAAATAACGTAAGCAAAAGATATGTAGGTAAATGGTAAATTTGATAAATGTAATAGTATAAATCTAAAATATTTCATTTTTTTTATAGTTCTCTTCGATTGAGCCCAAGTTGCTCCTCCACATATTTTACTGACTTTATGAAACTTCCATTATATGGTCTTTCACGGTATGTTGTGTACAATTAAATTTATAATTCAATAATTAAAATATTTATATATGAGATTAAAATTTTAAAAAGAAAATATCTATAGTTTAGTCATTTAAAATTTTATAGGTCAATTACTTTTTCCACCCACTTACTACGACGATTCTTTTTTGGCCTCTAGGAAATCTAGGGGTATGTGAAAATATGTTAATTTTTTATTATTGAATAATAAAATGAAAACCACAAAAATCATAGCTTTAAATGAAAAGGCCGGGACCTGCTTTGATCTAGTTACGGATTTGTTTGATCTAGTTACAGATTTGTTTGATCCGGTTATGGACTTGTTTTGAGCCGGTTTAAGACTTACTCTAAATGAGTTTATGATCAATTTTAAGGCACGATTCACTGCCATGTCAGTCAATATATGAAATCTGACGTTTTAAAAGAGACAATTTAAGAAATATTAACTTTTAAAAGAGACAATTTAAGAAATATTAACTTTTAAAAGAGACAATTTAAGAACCAGTTGGTGAAAAATTATTGAACATTAACTATCCTGGTTTATTGTTGTGCCGTATTTTTAAAATTGATGAAAACAAAAAACAGTGTTTTAGTAAGCGAGACTTTCATTTAAGCCATAACATTGACTGTGATGTGTATATAGTCTAAAACGTAATTACACATTAATAGTCTATCTATTATCAATACTACTGTTCTATATAAATAGCGTAGGAATGTATCATTCTATATTTATAAAATTATGTTTTATAGGTAAAATTTTTCGTTTAGTCATTATTTTTATTTTATTATATATTGGGGGAGATTATTTGGGAAATTTTGGAACGATTGACAGTGAACGAAATTACAGTTGTTTTAGGGGATTATTTGATATAAATTATATATTACTTTACATTGCTAATGAATGCAGTCAGATAGGGTTTATATTTTTTAGATTAATATATTACATCCTTTATTTATCATTTTTAGCTACCTAAAAAAGCCATCTGGTTATTTATTTTAAATAAATAATTCAAGGCAAATAATTCTAAATTATAATTGAGGTAAATATTCTATTTTATTATCTTATCCATTTTCGTTGCTTATTGCTTCGCGGTATAATCTCAACTTTTATTTTTTTTTTGCAATAACCTTGTGGCTTCATATACCCTGCATGAGAATAAATCAATCATCTCAATCCCATTTCATTGTGTGCGAGTGAAAGTTGCTTCACATCCATTAGTGAAATGGGTTTTTCGGGCTTTGGCCAGCGGGCGCTTTGTTTTTGCCTCTGCTTCTGCATGATTCTTTTTCTCGTACGTTAGCTTTCCTATTCACTATTACGATATTATTTATTTTCTATTTAGTAATTATATTTCTCTCTCTCCATCATTCAATTATAATGTTCAGCTGCCATTGCTGGTGTTCTTGAGTCACCCCAGATTCTTGAACATTACATTGGTAAGGGAGCGTAGTTTCCTTTTCTCTGAAAGCTACCTTTTGCTCGCCGCACCGTTATTCTTATAAAGCTAATTTTATTGAATTTTTATTCGTCAATCCCTTCTTCATTCCTTTCTTTTTTTTTTATATGTTTTAAATATGGCAGGATGCACCTTCATCGTCGTCAAATACTCTGTTTAATAACACATATCTTTCTGTGACCTCAGTGTCACCACCGATATATTCCACTTGCCCCAATAGGAAGGTGCCTATAATATCATACCACCGGCCTTTATTATATTTGACTAAGTCATCAGGAATGAATTCCCCATTTTATTCAATCCCTTATTTTAATTATACTTCTCATCAGCCTCAATTTTCGCCGAAGCCACCACCTGGGTTCGAACCACCGCAGGTCATTCAATCCCCATCGAATGATCAATGTTATACAAACGAGATGTATAGCCATGCACAAGGTCCAACTCCCACAGCTACTAACAATAACAATACTAACATACTGATGCAAGTACTTCAACAAAATCAGCAAATATTGCAAGTACTTGCACAGCTGATAAATGCTTTCTTCCTGCTGAAGACTCAGCAGGAGAGTCTCCCATTCCCATCTACTAACTCTAACACTACTAATACTTGTACTAAAAATGAAGTTTACAGTAAAGAGCATAATACACCACAAAGACCTCCAACTTCAACATGGTCTAGAGGTGAGGTTGAGAGCCACCTTAATTGCACTTACTGTAAAAAATCTGGCCATGACATTCGCACCTGCAAATTTCGTCCCTATTGTAGGTTTTGTGGAAAACGGGGACATCTACAAGATCAATGCTATGTTAGACAGAATAAATGTCTCCATTGCGAAATAAAAGGTCACATAATTGATAATTGTCTTCAACGGAAACATAAAGCTCAATTCTATGACAATGACAAATGTCCTATCTGTGAAGGAAATCATTTTGGAATTGAATGTCCCCAATGGATAGCTACAAAGACAGCACAATCAACAAAAATGACAACTGAAAAAGATTCTTTATCATATGATTTATCTTCAGAATCTACTCCATTAAAATCCTCAAATGACGAAGAAAAGAAAACATCAACAAAAATTGATAAAGTAGTGATGAATGATCAGACAGAATTGGTCACTACACAAGAGGGTAATAACTTAGCTGTTATTAAATCTGACACCTACTTAGCTGTTATTAAATCTGACACCTCTCCAACTTATAATAACGACAATTATCCACTTCCATCCTCTAATATTACTAACATTCCTAATGCTACTAACCCGAACCTAGAAACTAAAAGCAGTGATACTTTAAGTAGCTTAAAGCCTCATTGCGATTCTAAAATAAATATGATTCGACAAGAACTTCCAACTTCTGGGAAAATCCAAACAGATTCCCTGAAGTCTATAAATAATATTCACACAAATGTGTGTCAAGTCTTCTTCTCGTTCTCGCTCTTCTTCTTTCTTCAACGCCTTTCCTTGTTTCGTCCAATACGCACCTATTCTATTAACGAATTCTTCTAATATTTCTAGCAATTTTATACATGTTAACAACTTACTATTGCGGATTTTGCTTTGTTAAAAGTGAAAAAAAAAAAAAACACTAATAACGATAAACACGCATATATTAAAATAGACTGATGAACCGTTAATTTTTTCCTAAGATCCATATGTGATCCTACCGATTCTATACAACAAAAAATCTACGGATGCTCCAAATTCTATCAAAAACGTGAAATGATGCAAACTCCTCAAAATAGTTCATAATTCCTTTTTTCTAAATCTCTTTTCTTTTCGATACGTTCTAGCATGTAACGTTTAATTTGCATTGCCTTCTATTCTAACCTTTTTTTTCTCATTCGACGATTCCACCCGTGAATCCTCCAGACTTTATATCCAAATGAAATTCTCCCAAATTCAAATTCTAACAATAATATCAACAGCCTCAATTTATTTAAGTATTCCCTTCTACTTTCTTCTTTGGATTGAAACGGCTGTGAGTTAGTTTTGGAATGAACGCCCTTCGTTGTTTTTTTTTTTTGTCCACGTGAGATCAACTGTGTCTTCTCTTTCCCAGATATTCTAGGAAATCAAACATGATCCTGTTTCTTCTTTCTCTTCTCTGTCTCTTCTTCAAAAATATGATTTATTATTACTGACCTCCCGTTCCGGATCACTATAAATATGAATTAAATCAATCAGTGAAATAAAACCGCCATGTATCAAACAGATTGGTAATAAAAATTTAATCTTTATTATAATTCTTTCTTTCTTAACTAATTAAATATGTTTCCTAACATTTATTACCTTATATCTAAGAGCCATTTCATTATGAACATATTTACACAAAGAAAGAAAAAACAATTTCCAAAAAGATATTAGAGAGAGGAGAAGAAAGA